>JANSTX010000943.1:0-23066 GCA_027564355.1 Penthetria funebris
ATTCTTTCAATTATAATATCAGTTATATATGTAAAGTTTTAAGTTTGCATGTATTATACAAACAATTTTAATCTAAAAGGAATAAAAAGTTTGTATGATGAATTTAAAAGTTATAGATCAGATCGTCCAACTCATGGTGGCGGAGTTGTTATATACGTCAGGTAAAACTTACAATCACGAGTTAGTTTTTAATTTTCTTTACCAGCGTGCGAATTTCTATTCACTAGAAATACTGTTGGTTCTAATTCTATTATAGTTAAATGTATTTACCTACCACATTAAGTTAGTATTTCTTGAGTGATTCAAATTCTTTAGTTGACCTTACAATCATTCTTGATTCTCAAAGAGATAAGCTATTTCGTTTCAACCAATTTTCTGTGACTGGCATCTCTCATCATTATCTGATATATCTGTCATATAAATATTCTTTCGACATGAATAGTGCTGATTCATTATATAGATTATCGAAATTGCGATATAAGTAGATTATGTATTTAATTGTGATTGAAATAGTATGTATTTAACTAATAATGTTGATATCCAATTAAATATATTCAATGAATGATATTTTAAACAATTTATTTAATTCTCACTTTCCGCTTCGACGAAAGAAGTTTAAGATTGAAAAGTGTACGACATAGAAATGCAATAATTGTCCTGAAAATTGGATTTTTTTCTTTTGTTTACGAAATAAAGTTACGATACTAAAGCGAAACGTTAAAAAATCTTATTCATATAAATTATTAGATCCTAATCTGCACTCCAAAAAATTTAGGTTCAATCTAAATAACCTTAGTAAGATCTGATAATATAGATTGCAACTTAATAAATGCTGATGATTTTAATGTAATTTTTTTCAAAATCTCAAACATCAGTTTCTGAAAATAATATGTCGAGCACCCTTTTAGAAGTTCTTAGTGCCATCAATTCCATTGGTTTTGATAATATTTTATTAAAGTCTATTAAAAAAATTCCAAAATTATTCTTCCACATCTTCAATAGCATTTTAACAGCTTTAAGTTTACCGAGTGAAAATTTTGAAAATTACACCACTTCCAAAGATTTCAACTTCTAAGTTAGCATTTAACCTCATTATCAAAATATTTGGAAAAATTGATGAAAACTCAAATAAGTGACTTCATACATTCTAATCAACAAATTACTCATTTTCAATCTGGATTTCGAGCCAAACATAGTACCAGCACAGCACTAAAAAATAACTAATGATATTCGCAATGCAATGGAAAAAAAGTTACTTACAGTTTTGTTATTATTAGACTTTTCTTAAGCGTTTGATTCAGTAATTTTTTTTATTTAATTTGCTCTAAGCTCTGTACACAATCTAGATTTTCTTCTTCTGCAATTTAACTCATAAAACGTTATTTAAACTGATAGGTTTCAACTAGTCGCAATGAACAACTTTTAATCTGAAATGCTTTCTGTTATTTCTGGTGTTCCTCAGGACTCCAGCTTAGGACCGTTATTATTTAGTTTATTTTTAAATGACCTTCTTTCGAACTTAACTTTTTATACTACACATCTGTTTGTACTAATAAATTGGGTATTATTTTCAGTTCTTGATACAATATTGATTAAAACGTTTCAGATACATTATGGATTAATACGTTTTGATCATATTTCATCTAATCCTATTAGTATTTTAGGGTACTCGTTGTAAAATTATTATAAGTACAGATGTCTTCTTTTCCTGTTTAAATTAATTAAAGTAAATTTTTTAATTTAGTTAATTTCAGTTTCACTTATTAAAATTATCTTAAATTCTCTATGTTCTCAAGAACGTTGGATCTTATAACACCTAGGCATAATTTACGGCACGGATTCTTTACCATTTTATGCAAAGAGCGCAAATTTATTTTATGTCATTTGATTGTTTATTTCATAATTAATTAATTTATTTATTATGTAGTTAAATTTCAATATATGAATAATTTGTAATGAAATTTATTACAGATATCGATTAATAAATAAATAAATAAAATATAAATGCATACATTAAACTTTGTAAATTCCTCAAATTGATTTATGTAGTCCTCCAAATGAGTTCTTTTCCACGAAGCCACTACTCCATATATGACGATCGGCTTTACAATGCTAGTGTACATTCAGCGTGTTATTTTTGGGTTGCACCCCAATTGCTGCCCACCACTTTTCTTGTGACTTTACCTATGATTTCCTTCTTATGTATGTGACATGTTACTTTCTGGTCTAGGTGAATTGTAATATTTTAATGAAAATTGTAATGAGTTAGTCTGTTATATAGCTGCTACTCATGTAATTGTTGATATGATGTATAATCTTGCAATACCGCTGCCAATTATTGTGCCTCTTAATACAGTAGCTTCTAGCGCAGGTGCTTGATGAATTATTGTTGTTTGCAATACCGCTGCCAACTGTGTAACGCAGGTTGTGTTGGTACTTTTTTATGATTAATTGTTCCTCTTGATACGGTAGCGTATAGCGCAGGTGCTTTGGCGCTGCTTGATGAATTATTGTTCCTCTTAATACTGTAGCCTCTAGCGCAGGTGCTTTGACACTGTTTGATAAAGTATTGTTTCTCTTGATACTGTAGCTTCTAGCGCAGGTAATTTGACACTACTTGATGAATTATTGTTTACTTTTTACTCCTTACTGATTAAACCTCCTTGCTAATTACCTGCACCTTTGATTTCGGAGAGGATGGCCGTTGTAAAAGCACGGAATCCTCAGTGCCACCCAGCCAAGGCATGGTGCCACACACAACCCTAGGTTTCCGTCTTTTCTTTGTCACAGCTATACCACGCGAAGGTGAGAGAAGGATAATTGAATAGAGAGAGGATAAGGGTTGTATATTGAGAGCATGCATCCCTTCCCCCACATAATGGTATTATCTACAAACTGAATATAAAAATAATAATAAATATATCGGGTAACTGAATATCAATTCGTCCATCCATGGTGACTGATAAATAAAGATTTACTATTAATTAGGTCAGTTATTTAAAATATCGTACATTAAATTGTGGAATATATTAGTATTAAAACGAGACGTAAGAAATGATAAATAGATGAATGAAAGAACGGGTAGACGTTGTGTCAGATGAACTAAAGTATATGACGAATAAACAAACTGAAGAATGGATAGATGGATTGCGGATGGTTTTACATATGCATTGTGTCCCTGGTATCTTATAATATGATAAGCTCACTGTCTAGGGAAAGGAAACCTCATTGTTTTTATTATTTATCATTACTTCGCTGTTTAATATATCACTTTCTAAAGTTGTTTGGAACTTTTAGGGCTTTGTGTATACAATCACATTTTTATATGAGCAATAATATTTTGTTTCACTGAAAATAAAACATAATACACAACATATATGTATAATTAATCGTTTTACTTCTTTAAAATATTATTTTGTTGCCGATCATTTTCTTTCTATACTGCTAATGTATCCTTCCTTTTTAGGCCCTGGGAACAAAGTTCCAAGGGTCTATTTATTTGATTCCGTTCATGTAACGCCAAGAAATAAACTTCTCACAAAAAAAAAATTACACAGAAGTGTTTATAATCGAAAAAAAGTTGATTTAAGCATGTCCGTCCGTTCGTCCGTCCGTGCGCACGATAACTTGAGAATGATTCGAGATATTGTTATGAAATTTTGCACGTGTCCCTTTCATCTCATTTGTGAGGCTAAGATGAGAAAAATTGGAGTACTCCTTCAAGTACCTCCCATACAAACTTTTTACTCTTTTTAGATTAAAATTGTTTATATAATACATACAGACTTCAAATTTTACATATATAACTGATATTATGATTGAAAGAATGTGTGGGAGTATAAGCTTAATCGGATTCCTCCTTGAAGTACCTCCCATACAAACTTTTTACTTCTTTTAGATTAAAATTGAGTGTATAATATCAAAGAATAATTATATATAATTATATTGTTCTTTTGTATTATATACCTGTAATTTTAGTGGGTAACAAAGTTTCAAGGGACTATAGTATTTAAGATCATTCGAGTATCGTCTTGAAGGAATAATCGTAATTATAATTAAACATATAAGATAATGTTAACTTGATCAGATAACTTCCTAGCGTACCTCCCATGTTCAATTGTTACTCCTTACTGATTAAAATAAGTTATATGAAAGTAACAAATTTAAGCGAACATTCTAGGTACGAGATATCAGCTATTTTGCAATGCTCTTTAATGAATATTTGTATATTATGTTGCGATCCGTTGAACAATTTCCAGGGTCTCTAATAATTGACAATCAATTATACGTTTCTCTTGTTTGATACGTATTATTTTATTCAATTTGAATACACCGCTTTTGAAAGTTTATTGAAAACCAATGTTTTCAATTTGAAATTCATACTTGATGGCTAATAAGTAAAGATTCAAAACGTATTTAATTTGCATTGCATTATACCAAAAATGAGAAGCATGTTGACTTCTGAACAACTCAATACAAATATTACTTCAATTGAAATAGTGAATGTTACAAAGTCTAGTACTCACCATATTGGTCACGAAAATTACCACCTCTACAAATGCGTCTGTAGAATTAAAATTCATCTTATTACGCGCATATAATAAAGATCTATATTATTAAATGCCAGTTCACACTTTTAAAATCGATGTAATTATTTATTAATATAATATTTTCTTATAATATTCTACAGATTCTTCATAAATGAAGCTCATTTAACAAACATAAAACTATGTTTTTGGTTTTAGACCCCGTTTATACGATCCTAGTTTTATCGAATTTGAAGAAAATCGGATGAAATTGGACCGCGAAACAAGTCGAAACGATATCGTTTTGAGTAGAGTACCGTCCGATCATCTTTTAATTTCTTGACATTTAGAATGGCGTTTATTAACATTATTTGAATTTTTGATTTATATTTGTCGGTAAGGAATCAAATAAACATTTTTTAATATAAAATAAATGTTCATCATCGAAAATTTCAACCACATTATGCATATATATTTGGATACCGAATTTTATGTATGTAAACATGTAACGATATCAATTCGAAATCGAAACGATATCGTTTCAACAGAAATTGGATAGTGTAATAAACCCTTACTCATTTTTTCTCAACTGTCAAATTTTCTCTGTGAAATAAATGCTCAAAACATTGGTTGACCCGTCGTGGTAGCGCAGTGGTTAAAGCACGGCGGTAGACCGGAGTTCAAGCCTCACTGTAGACAAAATTTACAAAAAAGGATTGTAAATTGTAAATTTATCACTTTGTGACTTAACCAGAGGTTGAAAACACTATTTGGGTCAAACTGGCCTTGGTCGTTAAAGAAAAAATAATAATAATAATAATAATAATAAACATTGGTTGACCGCCATCTATGTTTAAGTACAAATTTCTGTAATTTATTTCGTTTTAACTGAGTGCCACTTCAACGAAACGTAAACGAAAATTTCGCAAGACAAAATATATTGTAAATTTGTATGGGAATGTTTGTTGCCTATCAGGTTAGTACTAGCTTTAATTAAAATCAAGTGTTATAGCTGTAACTATTTTCATAATCTTTCGTTCGTAACGAATTCACAAATGTATGCTCTTCTAAGGAGCATATATGTACTAACTCTATAATATGAGAGAGTGTGTAGATAGTTTTAATTAATATTTTTTGATTATTTTCAGGAAAACTGAATAAGAAATATTCACAATTGGGAAAAATATATCGTGTAATTATAGATCGAGATGCAAATAACTCTCTAGGTTTAGCTTTGGGTAAGTATAAAGTGTGATTCAATGGAATCGCTTTATTAAAATTCGAAATGAAGTTACTACTCTGAAAAGTACGACAAAGGTCGAGTATATAAACTAATCAACTTAATATTGAACTGTCAGTTGATGTGCATCTGTACATTTTTCATATATTTGTGCGCAAAAATGTCAATGGCATATGTCGTGGATTGAACTTCATAGTTAATGAATCATAATCACAATTTAAAGTAATATTTTTGAGATGAAATCTGCAGATTTCAATTTATAAATTCTGTCACGATAATATTCAATTAACATGTTATGAAAGCACTAAAGATCGCGTTAAAATCAATAACCAGTTTAAGTTATCACTTTTTCACCAATATATTTTATATTATATGATTTATTATAAGACAATATTAAAAATATATTTTTCTTCAGCTGAGATGGTTGTAGATCATAATTGTACATCATCATCTCCACCTTTACTCGAAGCGTGAGCTTCATCAAACAATCGCCATTGTTCACAATATATGATTAGCACTTTCACTTCACTCCATCTTCTACCATTGGTACTAGCCTCCTTAATAACATTTCGTTTCCACGATATTTTGGGACTACTAGTTCTTCATTACCCTTGGAATTTCCAGTCAAGTGCGTATTTTGCAAATAATCCTGCTTTCCACTTTCTTCGGTTGACAATCCTGATGTTTTTAAACTCGGGACGACCGTCAGAGTCTATTCCATATACTAAACAATTACCGAACCCTCTGTTTGTACATCTGTTTGTACATTACCCTTAAGAACTCATTACAAGATTTGCATGTAATAGTATCATCGACACAAAATTTCTTTTCAATTTATTTTAAATATTTAACTTATTTAAAATTATCACTGTAAATCACATCTGCATATTTCTGAAAATATAACTTTGTGCGTCGTATGTTTGTTTGTATAATTAATATTAATATATTCACAATAAGTTTCATATTATTTAGAATGGCTTCACAATTCCATAGATTTACTCTTAGTGCACGATTAATTTTTAATTTGTGTTTCAGCTGGTCATAAGAATAGGAATGAACTTTCGTCATTCGTAGCTGGAATTAACCCAAAAGGAAATGCTGCTACATTAGACATAAACGTCGGCGATGAAGTCTTAGAGGTAACTTTACATACATAATTGACCCAAATTGCCTTTGACAATAAGAATTTCATCAGTAATGGAATCATCCATTCTCTAATGGACTAGATAAATGAAATCTTAAAACCATAAGATTTAATTTAGTCCTAGCCACAATACACTAATTGACGTAAAAAATATTGTGTCAAAATTATTTATTGGGTTGATGTCACGTTTACCATAGTTAACTTTACTGCGATCTGTTCTAAACAACAAATAGTTAACTATAGTAAATTGTGAAACGCAATGCAAGCAATATTAAGAGGTATTCAAAATTTTGTTAAGAATTTAATTCAATATAAACTGGATAATGATTTTTTCAACTCCTCCACTTTCAAAATATTAAAAGATAAAATATTTATTTTTAAACATTATGTCATAAAAATGCCGACTTCTTGTCGAGACACCGCGACAACGAAGTGATGCACTTTGACCATTTTATCTCCCAATGGGGTACTAATATTTAAAAATTGTTGTCGTTTTTATAATTAAATAATAGTTAAAGAAGCAATTTTTCCCACTAGACTATATCTGTAAAATATTTAATAATAGTAGAAAAATACACGAAGATTTAATCATTTCATTATAAACAGCGAGAACTTATTCAAGTCTCTATTCATTTACGTTTGATTATTTTATTTATAATTCAATATTTCTATTATAACACAGCGATGCTATTTTCTGGAGGATAAATGTGATTTAGTTACTAGTGGACAGTTGATGTTACAACTGGCACGTTTGGTGCAGTATCAACGCATTTCGTTTTTAAAATCGGAGTCGATTTAACGCATTCGTGTTCAATCTGTCATCTGCTGTTGTATTCTAGAATGCTTTATGGACCTAACATAATGCATTTTGAGAAACTTTAAAACCACTTGAGCAACAAAAAAGGAATTTTCTGAAGATTATACATATTTTCTCAATAATTACTAATAAATAGTAGTAGAGTAATATGTTGTTTAATTTAAAAACAAAGGCATTTAAGCTCAATAACTTTTTTATTATACTTTCATTTAGATCAATGGGATGGTACTGCATAAAAGATGTCATTTGAATGCTGCTGTATCAATCAAAGGAATTCCTGATAAACAGGTGGCGCTCATTTTATGCAGGTAATATTTAATTAAATGGGTTAAAATATAAACCTTGCTTATATTTCATATTACCTTTCACTAATAAAGTTTCTTCTTCTTCTTCTTCTTCTTCTTTTTCTTCTTCTTCTTCTTCTTCTTCATCTTCTTCTTCTTGTTCTTCTTCTTCTTCTTCTTCTTCTTTTTCTTCTTCTTCTTCTTCTTCTTCTTCTTCTTCTTCTTCTTCTTCTTCTTCTTTTTCTTCTTCTTCTTCTTCTTCTTCTTCTTCTTCTTCTTCTTCTTCTGCTTCTTCTTCTTCTTCTTCTTCTTCTTCTTCTTCTTCTTCTTCTTCTTCTTCTTCTTCGAATCCGAACTGATTTTCTGAAATAATAATTAGATCATGGAGTCTTGTGTCCAAAACGCTTTCCCATATTTTTAAGGTGTGTGAAGTAATTTTGTATATTTCCTTATTTTTATTAAATGGCAACAGATAGCTTCGTGTCCATAAATTTGGCATCCCCCTCAGTTTATGATCTTAGTTAAGAGGCTAATCATTTATACCCAAAATCACCCAGATATTTTACACCCAATGGGTCGAAATATTTTTTACACTAAGTTTATAGCCATGCCCTATAGATTTGGACTTAGACCTCTTCCATTTCCTGTATACAAGCTACTTTAATATTTCTTCTTATTAACACCTTTGCTAGGTCGGTACTACGTTCAGTTATGGAGCCGATGTTCCAAGTATCTACTCTAAAAAATGTACATTCTGAATTAATTTCACTGTTAATAACTCTTCCCATCCTGAGATCTGTTTGGAGGAGTTATCTCCGAAATTCTTCACCAAAAGTGGACTCGGTTCTTATTTCTGCCATAATAAATAATAAATAAAAAATAATTTCCTTTCTCTCTCCTTTCTTCTATTTGCATTTTTTTACTACCCAACTCACAAGGGCTTAAAATGCATTTTCACAGAATATTGACTAATCCTGTGGATAACTCGAAGTCGAACATATTTCTACACGAGTTGCTTCACCAATTTTATGTTCAGCTATTATCCAAATGGCAACAATAGTATCCTAGTCATATTGCTTTGGTAATAGCTGCACAATCATCGAATCTAGATTAAGGCTAGAATATGATAGCCATATATTGTACTACACACCCTTCAATCACGGGCAGGATGCCTTTTATTGTAATTGCCCAGGACATTATTCTGACAAAATGCATTCCACTTTTGATATGAACAATTATTTATTATCTAATTTAGGAGAGATGCTAAAGCTGAACCTTGCGTTGCTGTCCAAATAAGTACTTTCCCTATTTTATCAGATCAAGTAAGTTAAATATAAAAAATATTTAAATTATATATTGATATAATATATAAAATTATGTATTTAAATATTAGTATATAGTTTCTATAGCATAGTCACAGTAGCAACAGCACGAACAAATGTTGTTGGTTTCAGTTCAATTTAAAATAGCCAAATAAATTGTTGACGTTTATTTTCGGGCTCATGTGAATAATTTCATATATCGTCGCCGGTTATAATATAAACAATGTATGATGCAATAAGGGCAGGTTGAAACGTAGTCAGCCTAGATAAGAAAACAGTATTTTTTTTTTCTAATTGTATTTATTTTTCGACATAGTCCCCATTTAGCTCTATACTTAATTCGATACTTCATCATTAAAAGCAACGACTTTCGCCTCCTTCGGTGTAACTGGACCGCCTTCAACCCATTGTTTTGTTTGTTCTTTTGTTTCAAGTGTGTATTGATGTACTCATTTTTCATTAGCGATTATTAAACTGCCCGAAAATGTATCTGGATTACTGCTAAATGTTGCCAAACATTACTTGGAAACTACCTCTCGGTTGCCCCGAAATTGAATTGCCTGACCAAATGAATAATCAACAGAGCACCATATTTGCACCATATGTTGAAGGAAATCTATGTGACCGTTGACGCGATCATCACCTAAGTCAAAAACCTCGTCTTTGAATTCTGTCGAATGTCATGGGTGTTAAGGGTGGTCGCAGGGCACCGGCCCAAATATGTGAATCGTGTAGCGTTAGATAATAATGCCTTTATGTATAAAGCATATATAAGGCTTTATACATAAAGGCATTATTATCTGGTCTGAAATATTTCTTACAACGACACAAGAAACAAAGGTCTTGCAGCATTTTTATTATTATTACTCCAAAGTAGTTTAGAATTGATGTGCATTCCCAGAGAATTGAAATCCGAAGAGTTTGGCAGCAAATTTCGATCAAATCTATATGAGAGTTAAAACAGCTTGTATATTTGATAACAAGCATAGTTGTGTCATGCTTGCATTAAAATAATAAGAATCATGAAGGGTACTATCATCAGCTAACTGTGATTTGGGTTTGTGATTAGATACAAGAGACTATTTATAGAAATTTAGAAGAGAGAGGACATAGAAGTGTACCTTGGGATCAAGTTTTAAAGTATTCGATGTGACGCCGTACAAAACAACCTAGATTGAACGTCCTATAAGAAAGTCTGAGACTTCTCATAATAGAATAATCTCATATGATGCCGGCTTTGGCAATAATGCTACATGTCAAATTCTGTCAAATGCCTTAGATACATCGAGTGCAAGTACCAAACTGTGCAAGCTTCTTCTCTAAATCTCAATAAGATAGGTCATAATATTTAGGACTTTTGCAACTGTCCAAGCATTCAGAAACTATCAAGATTTCAGTGATATCGTGTAAACGTAGCAAAGTACCAGCGACAATGATGCCGCACATTTCTGCGGAACCATAGCCGTAATACCATCCGGACCATGTTAATTGTCAAATTCTTAAGATCCCCATTTATGACTCTTAATCGAATAGAAAACGGCCTTATGTTGAATTCAACCCTAGGTACTGACGGCAGCATCACATTTGAATCGTCCAATTTTGAGTTATTAACATAGCGATAAATAAGTCTTTTGTATAGAACTTAAAACAGGGTTATCATTAGAATTAACAGGCATGGGAATGGAGCCGACAAATGACCAAATACTCTTGGTACACTTTCGATAAGCCACTATTTTTTGCTTTAATTGACAGTCAAAATAATGTGTAGCATATCCAATAACTTTACCACAAGTGTCCCGAACGCGAACATATGTTTCGCTTAGGGTAGCGTCATGTCTGTATAACGAATACGCCTCCTTTTTACTAGGCCCTGGGAACAAAGTTCCAAGGGTTTATTGCATTTGATTCCGTTCATGTATCGCCAAAAAATAAACATCTCAGTTAAAAAAAAATACCAGAAGCGCTTTTAATTGAAAAAAAAAGTTGATTTGAGCATGTCCGTTCCGTCCGTAAGTACGCACGATTACTTGAGACTGCTTCGAGATATCTCTATGGACGATAACTTGAGATTCCATTGACATATCGCAATTATGCTTGTGTCACTTTTATCTGATTTCTGAGCCTAAGTTCGAAGATGCGGAAAATTGGAGTACTCCTTCATGTACCTCCCATACAAACTTTTTACTCCTTTTAAATTAAAATTGGGTGTATAATTTCATTTCACAGATAATATCATAGAATGTGTTGAACTATCTCTATAAAATTTTGCACGTGTCACTTTTATCTGATTTGTGAGGCTAAGTTCGAAGTTGAGGAAAACTGGAGTACTCCTTCAAGTACCTACCATACAAACTTTTTGTTCCTTTTTTTATTTATTAGATTAAAATTGTTTGTATAAAACATACAGATCACAAATTTTACATATATAAGTTATATTATAATTGAAAGAATATGTGGGAGTATAAGCTTAATCGGATTACTCTTTGGAGAACCTCCCATGTACGCGTCATTTTTATCTCATTTGTGAGCGACAGTTCGATGGTGAGAAAAATTGAAGTTTTCCTTCAAGTACCTCCCATACAAACTTTTTACTCCTTTTAAATTAAAATTGGGTGTATAATATCAAAGACAATACAAGAGAATGCTATTATCTATCGCTATAAAATTTTGCACGTGTCACTTTTATCTAATTTATGAGGCTAACTTCGAAGATGAGAAAAATTGGAGGACTCCTTCAACTACCTCCCATACATAGTTTTTACTCCTTTTAGATTAAAATTTGTTTGTATAATAAATACAAACTTAAAATTTTACATAAATAACTGATATTATAATTGAAAGAATGTGTGGGAGTATAAGCTTTATCGGATTACTCCTTGAAGTACCGCCCATGTATATTGTGCACGATGACTTGAGATTGCTTTGGCATATCGCCATGAAATTATGTACGCGTTAAAGCAATCTCAACAGTCACAACGGACATACGGACATGTGTAAAATTACTTTTTATTATTCTAAACACAACGGTATATTTGAATTTTTTACATGTTTAATTACTCAGTGGAAGTCGCTTGGAACTTCATTTATTATTAAATTTAATCATAATAAAAGAAAATATGTATAAATGCATAAATACTAAAACGTTAGATATTAAACTCTTTAAATCATAGATCTGTGGTTTTCTAATAATTTGGTTTTGAGATGCGGGTGTCCAAGAGATGGCGCTCTTCAGAGGCATTAATATAGGTTTAGTTCTAGACGTATTACTGCGGGTTTTCAGTGAATATGTTAAAATGAGTTACGCATATTTTTTAAATTCGGACTTTACTTTCTAGTAACATGAACTTGTTTCTCCAAATGACGTCACAAATGCATCCAGAAGTTGATACAGCCTTGTTGGTTTGATAGCGAACATCTACAGTTACATCTCAATAGCCGCTTGATCTGCACCCAAGTAACATAAGCTCAACTTCCTCAATTGATATATCATCTACCTCTAGTTTGCATCTTTTTGGTTCTTTGGCAATAACAATACATTTTGTTATCATGTTAGCAATCAACATACATTTTCTGCAATGATAATCACATCGTCCGCATAACAAATTATACTGATCAGTTGATTTCATCGCTAATCGTTTTTGACATGATTTCATCGCCAATAATTTTAGTAAAGAGTTTCTGAACAACATTTATAATAAACTGATACCACGATAATTTCTCGGAACAGTTTTACTACCAATATTAAATATAGGTATTGTGACACTAGTTCTCCCATCTGTTTGTATCTCATTACGTGCAAGTTATTTATTAAACGGTTTAACAATCTCAGTAATTATGTTGTCCGCACCATATTTCAGATATTCGTTTGAGTTATCATCAATACTGGCAAATTTTCTATTTTTCAATGTTTTAATTGTTTATTCAATCAGATGTTGGTTGACATAAACATTATTATTTTGAACTCTCTGTGTTTCTAATGAGTATATATACACTGTATTTTAGGTACACCTTCCGTTTTACCGTTGCTAAAATCTTCGTCCAACCGTTTCATATGTTGCATTATTAATATTTTCTTTTAACTTGCACCATGCCTCTTCGAAGTTATCTTCATCACTAATAGAATTGTTCAAGTTTTAAGTTGTAATCCGTACGTGGAAGGTACGTGAAAGGTACGTGAAAGATACTTTAAGTAATCTATTAGATAGATATTTTATATTGTGTATGTTCTGTTCAAATCGATGATGCAGTAAACAAAACCCGAATGACCCCTTTGGTACCTATCCTTGCCACAATATATGAGAGTATAACATTGAATATATTTCTTTTTCATTGCACAAATCAATCTTATGGTATTTCATTTCCATTGACAGTTATTGATCTTTATTATTAAACGATTTGCTTGCTGAAAATCATTAAACAGCGTATTGGTCCATTTGGTCCATTGGAATGTAAGATTATGCATGAATTTTCAAATCAGTCAAGTGTAAGTAATATTGTAATGATTTTAAATAAGACGCCAGATTAAATTTTTTTTTTTAAATCTTATCTACTTTGAGTAGCAAATATATCTCTGGTACGTCTAAGATCGTCACAAAGGCACTATTCTGGTAGCCGCTATATTCAAGACGATCGTGAACCGGTTACTTTGTGGAATTACTTCTAAACGGCTTGCTATCAATATCGTTTTATAAAGGTTTTTTGCGTATTGAAAACGAAACTTCGTGGTCCATTATTGTGTTTAGCCACAAGTGATATCAGATTGTTTGCATTCGAATTTGAATGTCAACTATCAGAAGTAACAAAACGCCACACAAAACTTAACAAAGAATTCGTTCTAGTGGCAATATAATATAGAAATGTGGTAAAATATTAAGCAAGAATGGCAGTAGCCATTGCTAAATCTAAGACAGAAAATCAGAGTCTGGCCATCAAACAAGATATAAAAAATTGCTGCAAACATACATGCCGTCATATCTATAAATGAATGAAACCGGCAATGTTTTGATAACTGACAACGACTAAATAATAGGTGGAAGTAATACTCCAATCTGCTTCTAAATGAAGAATATTTTCTGAAAGCCTAAAATGCTATGAAAAGGACGAAGTGAAATACTGCAGTTGGTTCAGACGACATTTCAACACATCTAAGGAAATATCTGGGTGATATTGGTTATAATGGTTATCAAATTCATTAAATAAGATCTCAAATGGAGTTGTGATGCCAAATTAATGGACACAACGCTATATTTTACCATTTTCTAAAACTAAGGGAGTACACAAGCATGTATACTATCTCTCGGATTTATATACACCGATATTAGTTTCAATTTTGGAGATTTTATGTTTGAAGTATTTAGCTGCTTCTTTATGTAAGCAGCTCATTATTATAAATTATATTTCGGAAATTGAATGACTCCGCCCACTTGAATTTCGGATACTAAGGCTACATGATTAAATGTGAGATTGCGTTATAGTACGGCAGCGGCAGAATTTTGATTACACATCAACGTACATAGCACGAAAACAGGGCTACCACAAACAAACTCACCACTCCGCAATGGACAAACATGGGGTTTTAATTCTACAATCAAATATTGCGGCCCTCATTTTTCAGTGTCATGGCGCACCCATTTCCGATGGAAGTGATGAGGAAATTGAGGAATTTAAGATGTTATGCAATTGGCAATGAAACACATAGCTTGATGATAATAGTAGATTTTAATGTCAAGCTGGAAAATAAACAAGAGAAACGTATAATTGGGTTGCCAATTATTGTAGGCCCTGGAAATTGTTTAACAGAGAATTGCAAAATAGTTGATATCTCGTACCTAATATGTTCGCTTAATTAGTGAATCTTACTATCATATAACTTATTTTAATCAGTTAAAGTGTATAAATTATACATGGGAGGTGCGCTAGGAAGTTATCTGATCAAGTTAACATTTTCATATATTACGATTATTCCTTCAAGGCGATACACGAATGATCTCAAAAGAACAATATAATTATATATAATATAATTATATTAATCTTTGATATTTTACACCCAATTTTAATCTAAAAGGAGTAAAAAGTTTGAATGGAAGGTACTTGAAGCAGTACTCCAATTATTCTCACCATCGAACTATCGCTTATAAATAAGATAAAAATGACGAGTACATAATTTCATGGCGATATGTCAAAGTAATCTCAAGTTATCGTACACAATATATATTGAAGGTACTTCAAGAGGTAATCCGATAAAGCTTATACTCCCACACATTCGTTCAATTATAATATCAGTTATATATATGTAAAATTTTAAGTTTGTATGTATTATACAAAGAATTTTAATCTAAAAGGAGTAAAAAGTTTGTATGGGAGGTACTTGAAGGAGTACTCCAATTTTTCTCATCTTCAAACTTAACCTCACAAATTAGATAACACCTGCAAAACTTTATAGCTATAGCTCAAAGCATTCTCTTATATTGTCTTTGATATTATACACTCAATTTTAATCTAAAAGGAGTAAAAGTTTGTATGGCAGGTGCTTGAAGGAGTACTCCAATTTTCCTCATCTTCGAACATAGATTCAGAAATCTGATAAAAGTGCCACATGCATAATTTCATGGCGATAAAACTGATACTCCCACACATTCTTTCAATTATAATATCAGTTATATATGTAAAATTTGTAGTCTGGACATATTATACAAACAATTTTAATCTAAAAGGAGTAAAAAGTTTGTATGGGAGGTACTTGAAGGAGTACTCCAATTTTCCTCATCTTCGACCTTAGCCTCACAAATTAGATAAAAGTGACACGTGCAAAATTTTATAGCGTTTGCTCGAAGCGTTCTCTTATATTTTCTTTGATATTATACAGCCAATTTTAATCTAAAAGGATTGGATGGGAGGTACAAACGGCAATTGGAGATTTTTGCACAAACGAAAGCAACTATAGAGGCGATGTTCTTTTAATTTTTTTGTTACAACAAAATATGTAATCGTAGATTTGCTTGGTCAATTTGAAGAACTAAAATTATTAAAAGACAACCATTAAAGAATCGATAGAATTTAAAAAATTACTGCATGAATTTCAAAATCATTTAAGGGAAAAGTTGGTGGTAAATCACATCAAAGATGATGGTAACATAATTAATAATCTAATTATTAGCTAAATCTCGTCATTCATGAAACTAAATGTCAATCAACATCATAAAACTGAAGTGCGAATAAGCTTTTCGCTAAAACATTGTTTTAAATGTAAAAAAGATGTCAATAAAACGTTGGTCTTATTCTAGGTACTGTCCAGAAGAATGAAAGTATCCGGGTGCGCAGGTTGAAGTTAAAAAGTAATAACATGCTAATTTATCACTTTGTGATTTAACTTTGGTTGACAAATTCCTTTCCCAATGAATATGCTGCGGTTAAAAAATATTGTATCATTCGTATGTCTTTGGAAGTGTAGGTTAATATACTACATTCTTACATATCAAATGATAATTATATAAGTGCACATTCTTTGAGTACCGTATTCAAAAAAATTAATATATACGTAACAACTGTACTCCAGTATAAAAAAAGAAAAAAAAATTATCAAACTATATATATTCGGGGCAGTCTAAATGTTTCAACTATTACCAATATAATTCATGACTCAAAATAGTAGTCGGTACGGTTACAGTCACTGCTCACGTAGATCGAAAACTCCAATTATAAAATTGACTTTTAATACTGGAGTTGATGCACGTAAGCGCGGCAAACAAGCAAATTGGTTATCGGTGACACAAAATGACTTTAACAGAGTAAATACGATACAGAGTACAGAAACTTGTAGAGAAATAAATTGAAAAGTAAAGAAGCTGGCACTAAATAAGGAATAAGGTGATAAAGAAGCAGAAGATGACAAAGAATGGGGAATAGGATGAAAAAAAAACAAGAAGAAGACGAAGACTATGAGTACTCTTTTGATTGTTACGTAGAAAAAAGTGTAGTATGACAGTTGCAAATTTAAAATTCATCAAATCTAAAAAATATAATTTTATACTCGTATTAAATGTTGTTTAGGTCATCATTACTTGCTATATATTACATCGTTCGACTTAAAAGTATTCAAATTACTAATAATATTTTTTATTTTATAGTTTGACCAACTCTATGAAAGTTACACAAATGTAAGGAATGTAACAGTACAAAAAGTAAGTATTTATGTATTAAAATAGTCTGTTATTACAATAATTTCCATTAGAAATTTTTTACTGACGAGATTGAAACGCTTGTGAGTTTAGGAAGTAATTGTAATATTATCGCTAAATTAAACCAACGAATATCTTCCATACTATCTACAAAAAATGCGAAATAATACCTAGCCAAATATCATACTAGCGAGTTATTGTTGTTTGTTAATGTTTTGTAAAAGTATCAAAAAATACATTGTTTATGATACTTACAAGTGCATTAAAGGTATTATAATTCTTTGTTATACAAAATCATACAAATTGTATTTATTTTTAAACGTTTCCTGCTTCATAATGCCGTTTACTAAGTTATGAAAGCGGTTAGTATTAGTAACACAAATCAATAAAATTAATATGCCCAAATATAACCAGAATATTTCTGGTATTCTGAAACAATTTGTGCGTATTATTTTAACGTGGAAATTTTTTGCATTATGGTCAGGATACAGTCAATGACGAGCACAGATCATATATTTATAATTAAAAGCAAAATGTTGATATATTGCTTAATAATAAATAACACTCACAATATTCTAACTTATTTCCATACTTTGTTATAGATCGGAACAAGTTTAGGGATTATGATAATTGAAGGAAAGCATGCTGAAGTTGGTCAAGGGATATTTATATCTGACATACAAGATAATTCTAATGCAGAAAGGGTAAGTTGTGATATATATTTTATTTATTTTTTTAATTTGTATTAAAATTACTAGAATTTCTCTTTTAAAAAAATTGAAATTACATATTTTGATATTTAATATTTTCGGATATACAAAGAAAGGAAAAATAATTAATAAACTAGTTAATGTTAACATGAAAACTCAGGTTAAAGTATTAGTTAATAGCATTCAATTAAATAATTTTCCTAAGGACATAAATACTAAATTACTATTAAATCGGATATTACATATTAGTAATAGTTTTATTTATTTGAAGTATTCAAATGGAAACAAATATTAAATATAACTTTGGATTTTAAAATGGTCGCCTGATTTGTGTCAATTCCACTTAAACTTGCCACAATCGATTTTTTTTTTAATTTAATAATTGTATAGCAGTAATACAACATGATTATAAGTACCGCATAAACATGACTTCTTTGGTTGTTGTTTGTAATAACTTTCACGTGAGCAGTTGCCAAAAATATAATGCTGTTAACGTTGTTCATTTTTAGTAAATTAGGTTTCTGGTGTTGGACCATATGCATTAATTGTTTTTCTTCTTCTTCTTCTTTTTCTTTCGTTAGGTCATAGAGGTGTGTTTTTCTAAGAATTTAGTGTTGAGATGCGGATGCCATCCGTTAGTATAGGTCGTGTTCTACTTGAATGTTATTTCATTGCAATATTTGCGATTCTATTATCTGACATTCTTTCAAAAAGGTCTGTCCAATAACGCCTTTTGATTCTTGTCTATATTATTATGTCTTTATTTTTACATTCATCTCGGATATCATCACTTCTAATTCTATCTCTGAGTGAATGACTGGTAATAGTACGTAAGATCTTAATTTCCGTTGTCCTCATAAGTTGTTTAGTTCTGGCCGTATTACTGTGGGTTTCCACTGCATACATTAACATGGGTCGTATGTTTTCTAAATTCGTACTTTACTTGAACTTGTTTCCCTTGTTTCTTCAGATTACGTCTCAAAAGCATCCAGATATTGATGCAGCCTTCTAAAATGTTCATAATATCGTGAAGTTGGATACAGTCGAAAGCTTGTGCAAGAAGCACATAAAAATCATTGTGTTGTATTTAATCGCCAATAATTTTAGTGAAGAGTTTCTGAACAACACTTAATAAAGTGATACTACGATAGTTTCTCGGATCAGTTTTACTGCCCTTTTTAAATATAGGGTATCTGTGGGTATCTCATTACGTTAAAGTAATTTATTGAGTAGTTTAACAGTCACACCATTTTGCAATGTTTTAATTGCTTGTTCAATTAGTGTGCCTCGCATGTCTCAAATTGAACTCCTCTGTGTTAGTAAATAAATTCTGAAAATGCGTAACCCATGCTGATGAATTTTGAGTATATTCATTTACAGGTTTCTTTCTATTTCTGAGAAAATTCCAAATTTTCTTTCGGTCATAATACAAATCACGTTCCATGTCTTTATTTGTTATAATATTCCTTTTAAATTTGGGTTATTTTGACATTAACTCTGTTTCTAATGAGATTATATACACTGTATTCTATGTATTCTATATTTTAGGCTTTTTTATTTTAGGTACGCCAGTCGTTTTACCGTCGCCAAAATATTCACTTATGGTTTAATGTTGTGTCTTGCATGGATATTAACTTGCTTTCATCCATATGTTGAGTTATTAATATCTTTTTTAACTTGAGCCATGTCTCTTCGACGTTATCTTCATCATTGATGGAATTGTTCAAGATTTTAAGTTGAAATTTAATATATCTGACTTGTGCTTAGATCCATAATAGATTAAATATTGTTTTTTTTAAAATATATTCTGGAGACTTAGGTTTTAGTTATTTTGCTATTATTCTGATCTTACAGATAATCAGCATTGATCTGCACATACATTACCAGAAGAAAGAGCTCTTACATCCAAAATGTATGAGGGATGAAAGCGTCTGTTTGTTATAATGTATAATAATGTTATAATGTACAATTAAATATACAAGATATTCCATCCACCTATTTATAATCAAAGATAAATATTGTATTGTGTTATTTTTATTAGTCCGGCATTTTTATACATTGCAAAATTACGTAATAATATTATATAATAAATAATAAATAAATTTTTAAAATATATTCTATTAGGCTGGACTGACAGTTGGTGAGATGATTCTTGCTGTCAACAAAGACTTATTAATAGATTGCAACTATGATGCTGTAAGTATTTATTATTATTAAATAAATTATAATAATAAATAATATCAGTGCAAGATTTGGATATACGCGTATTATTATTTGGATATTTTTGGTGTTTTAGGATAAACATAAATTAGTTACCACGTAATATACCTATAATGTAAACGGGGTACGTGCAAGCAATAGTAATACAACTAAATTTGGCCCATGATTTTTTCGTGCAGGTACTCGCTAGAAAGGGAAATTAAAGAAGAATGCAAATAAATTATTTAAAAAAAAAATCTTCTTAAAAACTCATTCGGAAAATTGGAAAATTCTGAAGAAAATTTGAAAAAGTCGCATTAGGAATCAACTTTTTTTTAGAATGGCTATTGAACCGTTGATATGCTTACATTTTTTATTTTTTTTATCTGAAAGGTATTGAAACAGCCATTCTAAAAAAAAAAAATATAAAATTTTGATCCCTAAGACGACTTCCAAATTTTCTTCAGAATTTTTAAATTATCCGAATAAGTTTTAAAGCTTCATTTTTTTTAATCTATCAGATAAAAGTGAAAAAAAATTACTCTTCAGTGTACACAGTCTGAAAACAGCATTTTAGAGCTGTACTCGAAATTGCTCTTCAACAGCTCTACAGAGTACGTGAGAGTGGTAGGGACGCTCTATAGTGTACATACTGTAGGTAGAATTTCTACACTTTACGCACTACACTTTACAGAAAAAACTCTATAGTGAACACTTGGCTTTAGGCAAATTTCAACATAGTCTTTTTAAAAAGTTATACATTCATTTCAACGCTTCTCTAACATTTCGATGCCTTTTTTGAAGAACGATTTATCTTTGGTCTCAATCACTTCTTCATTAATTATTTTTAGGTCTTCAAACAGGTAGTAGTCGCTGAGAGCCAGCAATTGCACGAATTGTAATTTTGCCATTGTTGCGATCGACTTGTGACACGGTGCATTGGTCTTGGTGAAAAAGAACTTTTTTCTTCGTTTTTTCACACTTTCTTCCTTCAAACGCATTAATACCGACATATAATATTCGATATTGATGGTTCTTCCTTTCTCAAGGTAATCGACGAATAAAATACCGTGCGCATCCCAAAATATGGCGTTCAAAATCTTACCAGCAGTTTCATCTGTTATCACATACAGCATGAAAAAATTCTTTTTATTGCGGTGAAACAGTTCCAAACAGCGCTCTGAATCGACGACGCGTTGTTATTATTATAGCACCCATTTCGAACAGAGCTTTCTCATGATCAAATGTTCATGCAAAATGGTGAATACACTGCGTTCTGATCTCTTAAAGGTGTCAGCTATCTCACGCAATTTCAATATACAATATGCAAAAATCATTATGTGGACCCTTTTATGTTTTCTGGAACAACTGCAGAATTTGGGCGCCTTGAGCGTTCTGGTTCATCGGTGTTTGTACATCGGTGTTTAATATCAGCAAAACACTTCTCTACCATTTGTCTCGATGGAGCAGAGTCCGAATGACACTTATCAATCCATTTCTTTGGTTGAACGATATTTTTTCCCATCAAATAGCAATGCTTTATCAACACAAGAAATTCATATTTTTCCATTGTTTTGAAAATTATAAAAGTAGCGTCACTAAAACCACCGACCATAAATATCGATTACCTCGATTAAATGAAGTATTTTCAGTTATGTACTGAATCATAAATTAGTAAGAACTTAATTTTAAGGTGCGACTCATAACGTAAGTCAGGCCAACCTCTGCATTCACCAATCTCTTTAATTATTACAGATTATTGTAGTATAATATTCCATTCATATAAATATTGATAAAGGTCATATAGTTGCATGATAACATAAATATGATATTTTTTTTATTTATTAAGGCTGCTGCACTATTAAAACGAGCAGAAGGTGTTGTTACTCTTACTGTATGTAATCCAAATAAATCTGCAGGTACAGTAATTGAAACCACAAAAGATGATAAAAAGAAAGATGGTACGGAAGTTGCAGGTAATAAGTCAATTTATTTCACAACATTGTTGTACATGAACATTAACATATCCACTATTATTACAATACATAAAATTTAAAAAAATGGAAAACGTCAAAAAAAGACCCTTGTTTGTCAATAACATCTTAGCACATTAAAACTCTGATTCTTTGGAGCTCCTAATGGATGAATACCGAGAAGTATAATACGATGAGAACGCTATACGACAAACACGTTCTCGTTTTTAGGCCCTGGGAACAAAGTTCCAAGGGTCTATTGTATTATGTAACGCCGAGAAAATTACACAAAAGTGCTTATAATTGAAAAAAAAAATTGATTTAAGCATGTCCGTCCGTCCGTCCGTCTGTGCACACGATAACTTGAGAATGCTTCGATATATCGCTATGAAATTATGTACGCGTCATTTTTATCTCATTTATGAACAATAGTTCATTGGTGAGAAAAATTGGAGTACTCCTTCAAGTACCTCCCATACAAACACTTTACTCCTTTTAGATTAATATAATTAAATTTATATAATATATAATATAATTATATTAATCTTTGATATTATGCACCCAATATATTGTTCTTTTATATTATATACCTGTAACTTTAGGCGGGTAACAAAGTTTCAAGGGACTATTGTATTTGAGATCATTCGTGTGTCGTCTTGAAGGAATAATAGTAA
>JANSTX010000965.1:0-14407 GCA_027564355.1 Penthetria funebris
GTACAACGAGTGGCGATAGCCACTGATAGTATGGCCACCATTATGTCGCTTACCTCGTCGGTCTGCAAATCAAAACTAGTCGAGAAATGATTCCTCGCATTGAACAATTTCAGCATAAAGAGTCATTAAACTTTATCAATTACCATATAAAGGACAACTTATATAGTATTTTTAGGTGTCGAATTTGATAGATGTGAAAGTGTACGCTAAACTTGACGCTAAATCAAATGGTTATTACATTTGCACCTAAATTCGTACGGAATGTGAACGAATTTAATTAATTCGCTCAAAATGTATATATTTTTACATTATTATAGAAAGTTGTGCGAATTTAATATTCGTTTAAAATTTGAAACTAATTAAATTAGTTTTTAATATGAATCTCTAAATTTATCAAAATTTAACATTATTTAGAAACATTGAAACACATTGAAACACATACTATCAATTTTATGGTAACTAACTAAAATATTAATTAAAAATAAATGCTTGTTAATTTATTTAACTTTAGCTCTATTATAAAAAGCCATATTAATTTAACAAGGAAAAATATTTGCCGCAAATAAATTATTTAATTTTATCCATAGTTGTTTACATAATAATACCATATTAAGGATATGTCTACTCATCGTATATACATAAAGGTATATAAATCCTTTACTATTAAATGTTTTCATATACGTTCATATATATAATATAAAATACAAATGTTTCAACTTACACTCTCGTTTCTATTTATTCCAAAGTTTCATCCATCTCTTTGGAAATTTTGATATTTGTATACGATTACACATTTATCTATGTAAGATAAATTATAGATGATCAACATATCGCATACTCGAAATATTAATTGTTCATAGGTTTGAATATCATCCACTTGTTTTATCATATTTATATGTATATCTATTTTAAAATAAGACATCCATCATATTTCATTTGGCTGTAATTAAATAATCATAAATTAGAATAAATTCTTGTAATATGAATATACAATTTCAGGTTTACTATTTCATCGTGCAATGTTAATGTCAGGCTCGGGTCTTGTACCCTGGTCACTTGTCAGCGATCCAGCAAAATATGCTGCTATTGTATCACATCATGTTAATTGTTCACCAGATCTACCTCATTCACATCTTATGAAATGTTTACGTGATAGACCATTAGATGAAATTCTGTCAACGCCAATTAAACCACCAGATTTTGGTAATGCATTCGGACCAAGTGTTGATGGTGTGGTAATTGGTAAGCATATATTTAAATGTACTTATCCTTGTAGTTGAGCAGAATTATAGTAGTTTATTGCATATTTTGGCTTTTTTTTAATGTACGGATACCTCTTGAATCGTCTACTACTAATTGTTTTTTTCCAAAATATTATTTCGTATTCAAAAAATTTAAATTTTTTTATAATAAACGTAATTGACAGATGTAATTTTTATTTTGTAGTTTTCTGATTTTTATTCTGCAGTTTGGTTTTGATAACGTTTTTGAAAATTTATTCTAGCAGTTGCGGCATCAGTTGATTTTGATGGTTTTGTAAGCATTGTTTGTGTTTAGCAGCAAATTTGTGGATTTTTTCTGCCACCATCGGTATTTTTAAATCACGATGAATGTCAATGTTTGCGAATGTAATATGGTGCATCTACTATATTCCGTAGTACTTGGTTCTGGAATGTTTTATACCATTTTGATGTTGCTTGTTTTGGTACAACTACAAAGTTGTATTCCATAAGTCCAAATTGATTTTAATATCTGATTATACATTATGTTGTATATCGATAGCTTAGAATGTCTTCCAAGCAGCCAATACCATGCTAATGTATTTTATGTTTAATTCAATTATTTTCTTTTTGACGTGCACCTTCCAATGCAATTTTGTATCCACAGTCATATCTAGATCGTTTGCATTGTTTTCGTAGGCAATAACCTGTTGATTGATAATAATCGGAACTGGGTTAATCCTTCTGTTGGTGAAGTTAACATGTTTTGATTTGCTCTCATTTAGTTTTATGCGCCATTTTTTTGTCTATACAGTTATTTGGTCAAAGGCTATTTGGAGTTTTGCCATTGTTTCCTGAACACCTTCTCCCATCGCCATAATTGCAGTGTCATCAGCAAACGTAGTAATAGTTACATTTTCATTTACTGGAATATCACAGGTATATAGCCGATACAGGATTGGACCCAATTCGCATCCTTGTGGGACGCCAACCTCTATCTTATTTAGACCCGAATATTCATCTTCGTATTTAATTCTAAATTGTCTTTCTGCCATATATGATTTCATCAGCTGACTATGATGTTTTGGCAGGTATTTTTCAAACTTATATTGTAGTCCCCGGTACCACATTTTGTCAAAGGCCAGAACGACATCCAGAAATATTGTTGCACTTATATTATTTTTCTCCATCCAATGTATTCTTGATAACATTTGTAATTCTGTATATCTGGTCCATTGTTTGACAGTTTATATAAGAATTAAGTATGGATATTGTTTAAATAAATGGTGTTAGGTGACATGGTTTGAGTTCTAATATAAATTAATAAAAAATGTAGAATGAAAATTAGATGAAAGTGATGATGAAGTTAAAACGTTTTATGATATGATATTCGAAAATCTGTAATAGAAAATTATGGAGAGTTTATTGCGATGCTAGGAAGATGATTAAATGGCAATAAGAAATGTTTGTACTTGAATACGAAAGATTGAATTCCATTCTTTAAAATATCTTACTGCAATAGGATTTAATTGCAATGAACATATTTTTTTAAAGAGAGTGAAAACAGAAAGTGAAATTAAATTAAAAACCATGGTTCTTCGTCAAGATTATATGAATCACAGTGCGGAATATTACATATAGTTGAATGCTTCATGATGGTTTTTATGTATACATTCTGGAATTAACATAAAAATGTATTATAAAAATTACTTGTAAAGATGGTTTTCGTTAAATGTGATCTAATTAAGGTCAATAAATGGTTTCGTTCGACTTTTGTTGACTGGGCTAGCCCTGTGAAAGGAAAAATTTTTACAAAAAAGTATTGAAAAAGAAGACGGCTATTTAGTGCCTTTTTTTTCTTTTTTTTTTTTTTTTGAGTATAATCGAACAATTTAAAACTTCTTGTTTTCAGAATAAATTCAATTTATTTCGGAATTGTTTTCCATGTCTTTTCAGATAGTCTTACTCCAATTTTTTTTGTTTATACCGCATTCTGTACATATTAATTAGATTACATTCGTTTTCGTTACACATAATAAATACAAAACCAAATACAGGAAATTATTTAATATATAATGAATAGATATGTAATACCTTAATTGGATACACATCAAAGAAATTACCATTCATTTAAATTTTATTTAATTTACAGATACAGATGAAATTGTTCCACCTGATTCCGGCCACTATGATTATGGTGTTCCTACACCTAAGATAACAACACATCCATTAAATACTCTTAATACGATTAATTCAGTTCTGCTTCGAAAAACCGCCATAAACAAATTATCAAGGTAAATATATAAATCCAATTACTTTGAAATTTACCTTTTATATTATATGTACCCTCTCAAATGAATATATTTATATGTATACATATATAGCATGAAGCACCTTCCCTTAGGTTTAAAATGTTTTACCTCATATTATAGACAGGTATCATCATATAGGTTGGCATCATTTACGAGCACATATAGAATACACTCGTATCGTCAGATATTTACTTCCAATTTACCCGTATCTATTAGCACTTGTACGTCAATATGTTCTTGGTATTGATTCTTTTTAATTTATGTTCTTTTTTTTTTATTGATTATTTCAAATATATGAACATATAATATGTAAGCATTTTCTATAATATGGATTTTTATGGTGGTAAATGTAAAAGAAAACCGTGATAATGAAGAAAATCATAGAAAATTATTTTTTCCATCAATTGAATATAGCTGGTGGCTGTCATGCATATTATATATACAAAAAAAATGTTCACCCTCTTCATAAAATCTTAAGAGAAAATATCAATGATTGGTTTCATTTCATTAAGGATTTTTTATATTTTCGCAGATATGATTTTTTGGTTGGAGTAACACGTGCTGAAGCATACTTTGCATTTAATTCCGAGGATGTACAATATGGTATTGAAGCAGATAGAAGATCGAAAATTTTACGTACATTTGTGAGAAATACATATAGTTATCATTTGAATGAAATTCTGGCAACAATTGTTAATGAATATACGGATTGGGAACGACCAGTACAACACCCCATAAATATAAGGTAATTAATTTAAATTATTTCATTCCCTATATGTAATCATTTACGAAACACTATTTCTCTATGATCAATGAATGTACACACATATTATTCGTATCGTATTTTCAATATACAATAAATGATAATTGATGATTGTATGTAACGAGAGTATATATGCGACTATATACAATTAGAATTTCTATTTAAATTCAAAATTATTCTAATTTGATATTTGATAGCTAATTATATAGAGTTTACATTAATTATGATTATATGTATAATACTTTAATCATATAATATATATATAACATTGAAAACTATCTAATGAAAATGTATCTAAAATTGTTGGTAAATTTTCCTTGTAATTATGGTATTGTTTAATGTACAGAGAGGAGGGAATACTAATTATCACAAACAATGAATAAATAGAAATTAGCAACTTTATTAAAATATTAGGACTGATTGTTTCTATAATACTAATGTGTAATTAACCACATCATAATTTCATCGATAACCATTACGGAAATATATATGATGCAGTTGACTCAAGAATTTAAGAAATATAAACTCAACATTTTTGAACTGAACGACATTCTTTGGGTAGAAAAAAATTAACAAAGATTAACATTTACGGATTGAATCCGTTTGTTTTTTTGGAGGAGCGTACTGCTAAGCAACTATAACTATAGGAGCGTACTGCTAAGCAACTATAACATGTAAAATGCAAAAATTATTATGAAAAATTTGAAAAGCGAACAGAACGACAAGTGAATAGCTTTCAAGTGGAACTGAGCTAAGATGTTTCAAAGACGAAACTATAATGTTGGTTCGTCTTGAAGTAGATGATACAGTAATAGGCTAGGTAGATATGTGCAAAGTTATTTAACGATTGTGCTGAAAAATATATCGAATCGTACATATGAAAGTTAAGTCGGGTATTCGAAATGCTAAATGAAGTGTGGCAAATTTTTTGAAAGTTTAAGCTGCTTAAGCTGCTGCAGATATTCAAAACAAATTTTTAAAGTGACGAAAACTCATCATATCACAAATTCAAATTTTCGTCAATAGGTGTACCTGAGACACATGTTATATGAATAATAATTTGTGGAGATTGTTTTGAGGCGATGGATACTATTATCAGGCACAAATATGGATCTGTTCAGTATAAAATTATTTGAGGTCATTTAAGATTAGACACATATATTTTAAAATAAATATACTGTATAATTTTTGGGTGGAACTAATGGCAAAAATAATCAAGCCAATAACGGATAACCTATTTCAATATCGCAATCAAAAACATATTCTGTTAAAGGACAGAAAAAGAAATTTCGTTTAAGAAATATAAAATTTTTTCTAAATATTTTAAACCTCCAATTTTTCTGTGATCTTAACTTATTTAAATTCTTTTTGTGCATAAACACAAAAAACACTCTTTAACAAACAACAATTCTGTAATTTTCAGTGGGAAGGAAAATTAATACAAGATATAACTGGATAAAATTTTAAAATCTGTCTGGCTATTTAAGTTTCAAATTGATTTTTCACACAGAAATTCTACAAGGCGAACTTTCTGAAAGAAAATTCCTTAATCTCAACAAGCGTACAACCGGTTTCTAATACATTTAAAATAATTATGTACTTAAATTTAAAGTAATTTTCTAGATGAAATAATTTTTTTTTTTTTTTTTTTTTGTTAACAGAGATGAAACTTTGGAAGCACTAAGTGACGCACAAATAGTTGCACCAGCTGCTCAAACCGTTGATCTTCATTCAGCTGATCATAGAAATTCATTTCTATATGTTTTTGACTATCAAACTAAGTATGGTGATTATCCACAGGTAAGGTTGTCCTGAAAATAATATAAGTTTTTATTAGGGTAGTATGTTTGTGTTTATTTATAAATAATTTCTAATATACTATTGTAAGAAACATCAGGAAATCTTATATTTATTAACAAGCAATTACATAGAATGAAACATGAATAACTATATCATAAACAATAGAAATTATGATTGATGTTCCAGTTCAATGTTTTTATTTTTAAAAACTAAATTTAGTGAAGTATACATATCCGCTGACGTTCAATTATTAAAATCCGATAATGATACCTTCACTTGATGGAAGATTAATTCTAATACTATATCGCATTCATCAATATAGTTACAACTCGATCAATTTGCAGAACTCTATTTGTAATTTCATTTATATTCGCCCACCACTTTTGAGATTAATTTTGCGATTATAAATTTCGAATGGTTATTCAAAATTCACTTAATAACCGAAAAATGGAAGATGAATTCATAAATTTAATTTAGTATACGTTTTTATGGTTAGAAACTAGGAAAATTATTCAATTTAATTTATTTATATATGTATAAGGTATTATGTAAAATACATCTTAAAATGATTACGTAAACCAGCAAAAACTCATAAATTTTTTAAAAGCAATAAAAAATGATGCATATTTAATTGGACAATATATTTCATCATCATATCTGCTTATGAAAATGTAGCATATTTTATTGGGGTTTTCTTTTGCTGATGGGGAAAACGAAACAATTTTTACGTTTATAAAAATAATTATAATTTAAATTTTTTATATTTAATTTGTTTACTTTTATACAACTTAATTTGGATTATGAATGTACATGTGATATATTAGTGATCTATGTCAATATTTAATGTGTGTTCATTTTTTCGACATCTTCTCGGTCAAATTTAGAAATAACTTTAAATAATTTGAAATTATATTATCATGCATTTTATTGACTTTCATCCAAAACTGTAAAAGTCACATAATAATTAACCGCAAATTATTCAAAAAACACCCGTGATAGATATTGAAATATGGTTTAGAACTAATAGTTCTCATCAGTGCAATAATTACCAAGCAGAAAAAATGTGCTGTGTTTACTGCAGTCTCAATCGTTAATGTCTTTAAATATGCATATACTGCACATTAATATAAAATTAAATTTGCAATATTCTAAATGAAAGTAAAATATACGGTCTGGAGAAACTTCAGTTTTAAATAGTGTTCAGATTAAATTACTTTAACAATTGAGATAGATGAACTGATTAATTTCATTTTATAACAGCGGTAACTGGCAACCATAAATATATATATATATATATCAAGAATTAATAAATTGACGAACATACTCTCTACTTAAAATTAATATAATTTTGACAGGCGGGAAATTTAAGGAAAGCACATGTTTTCATAAACGAATAGCATGTGGTGAACCTACCTAAAAAAGTATCATATTATTTGTAAATTTAAAACACGTGTTCTGCTTCAGTTAATGTATATGATAATATGTGTTCAACTTCGGATTCGGATTATGTATTTGTTTATGTACACCTAATCACTTGTGTTATCAAATCAACATATTTCATCTGTGTTTTCAGATACTAAACAGGCAACGAAGTACACTTTTCCTATTGGTTGAATAATTTACAAAAATTTATAATCATTTCAAACACCAAATGCCTAATAATGTCCTGACGATATATTTCACATTTCTGTACACTTGTATAATTAACATTTAAAATTATATATTATAAGAATATTTTATTTTACATTAACTTTAAGAAATAACAAAATAATTGTTATTCTCAACTTGAATAAAACATAAAATTTACATTTGAATTATCATATTATCTTGAGAATTTAAGGACAGATTATTAAAACATTATTATCCTTTGTTTATTCTTAATCTTTTCGGATTAAAGGAATTATTTTTTTTTTTTTTGTATATATACAAGTAACCTGTCCCTTCTTTGTTCTTATATATGTACAATGAAAGTCATTTAACGTTGAGGGTCTTGTGAAATGTATTTAATTGATCATTAGGTTAGTTTTTTTCTTCGTTGCATATATTAACATATTGTGTTGATGTTACACAATTCGTGTCTTATATAGTTCCAACATATACTGATCGCTTTATATACATTTGTCATCTGACTGAATAATTCATTGTCTTTACTACTTTACTACTTTTCACTAATTTGTCATCAAATTGATTTAGAATGATCATGCAATACACTTCTGTACGTAGCTTTGCTAACCTTTTAATATTCGAATTCAGTACTCAGAAAGTTCACTTATTCAGTGTCAAATGTACTGAAACAAAGTATTATTGACGCGTGAAAGGAATTAGTAAAAAAACAAGCTGCAGATACATTCAGCCTATAATGCTCAAAGACGATGTGATCTCTTTTGAACACATGATTTGCGAGTCAGATAGATGTACTCTAGTCTCTGCATATATATTATATATTTCTCGTAAACAGGACATGGTATAAACGGTAAAATACGTACAATTTCCTACTAAATTTTTTACACATATACCCGATATTCTGCTATAACAATTAGTCTAAAAAAATGAAAAACCTCCTGCTATTACAGGGATGACAGCATCGCTTTTGATTGAAAAGATGCGCAGTGATTTTCTACATATTTAATCCTTAGACACGAAAACACTATCTATAACCGTTTCCGAGATATTTGCAGTTTAAATAAAATAGACCTTCTGAACATTATGATGTCCTGATACAAGTTTATAAACCCATGAAATGCACTAACGTTTTTTATCAAAAATTAAAATTTCAATTTCTGGTAAACGGTTGGAGATAAGACCAGGTGTAAACAGTAAAATACGTACAAATGCCTACTGCATATTATACACATATACCAGATATTCTGCTACAACAATTAGTCAATTTTTTTTGCAGTTTATTTGCATTGCCATCTTCAGCCTCTTGTTGTCATATTGTTGGAGAATTTAAAAATCAGTAAAATGACGTGTGATCGAGACTGAAATGAGGGAGTTAATATTTTGTTTGTCAACTGGTGTAAAAAACAGTTTATCAAGGAAATTAGGAGGCTGAGGGTTTATTTATACTGAAATATTCAATAATCGGATAATTATAATCGATCCTGCATTTGACAGTTGCATAAGTTTTTATTATATAGTTAGATATTTGAATTCAAAGATGTTACATGCATTTTAGAAACGGCAAATTGACGTAATGTTGCCCTATAAGCTCTTGAGACGTATATAGAGTTAAGATGCTGAATGTATTTGCTATTTAAAGGCATTCACACAATGCGTAGGAAAAGATTTTTTTAAAAAAATTTATTCCTTTTTAAGTGATTGAACGTTGTTTTTACAATAAATGTTTGATTATTTTCCATTCCATACACAATTGATTTTTCAGCATCATTTAACTCTTAACATAATTAAATTAGAATTGAATTCTTTGAAGTTTACTGAAGACAATTTTAGCTTCATCCAGGTATTAGATTTGTTGATAATCTTAGAAATAAGATTGCTATATTTATAAGGTCTATGTGTATATGAATAAAGTAAATTTTCGGTTTTATTTGTTCCTTGAATTATATGTTTATTTATTTACTCTACAAATTCACTAGACTGAAAACATAAACTCTATAGTTTATGAATAAAATCGTTAAATTATTGAAATTATACTGTAATTTTCTACCATCCGTTGAATAAAGTATTGACATCTTAGGGCTGTTGAAATATACACTCATGAATTGTTTATTCAATACATAACAAATTATGGTCAAAGAAACTTAATGTCATAAAAGACATTTGTGTGAATAAGTTTTTGTTCATAAAATATAACAAGTTATTAGATATCGTTAATAATTCAACATAATAATAATGTAATCATAAATATAAATAAAATGATTTGATAAAATTTTAAGAAATTAATTAACTTATGCTTTTGCGGATTGTTGATGAAAATGAAATTCAAATGGCAGTGGTTCCTTATATTATGCTTTCTACATTCTAATCATACCATTAAGTTAATTATAAATTTCATTTAAAAATTGTATAGCGTCAAGGTTGTATTCATGGTGAAGATTTACCATACATATTTGGATCACCTTTAGTTGGCGGAATAAGTCAATTTCCTAGAAATTATACAAAATCAGAAATTTCATTATCAGAAGCAGTAATGTTATATTGGTCTAACTTTGTACGATCAGGGTAAATATTAATATAAAAGATAAAAGTAATGAATTAAGAGTGTAGTGTCAATGTAATCACATTTTATTTAATTTTTTTATTTCTTTGTTTTTTTTGTAATTCTCCATCAGAAATCCAAATGAACCACAGGAACCAGAACATGGTGGTAGACAGGAGCGAAGTCGTTTTAAAAATATCGAATGGACAGCATATGAAAGTGTTCATAAAAAATATTTAAATTTAGGTATTATTTCGTTTTCAATGAGTGGAAAAATAAAAATTTCATTAGGTCTTAGAAGTTTTCAAAATTTCATAAACAAATGTCATTTTTTGTCATCTTTACAGATATCAAACCAAAATTGAAGAATCATTATCGTGCTCATCGATTATCATTTTGGTTAAATTTAGTTCCTGATTTACATAAAGCGGGCAATGATGATGTACCAAATTCACATCATCAATTAATTAATGATGCTAGTGATAATGCTATTGAGTCAACTGTAAAACCGTTAAATCCACCAATGCCAAGAGATCATATTTCTTCCAATTTCTCTCAATTTACAACACAAGTATTTTCCGTATTAAATTTATCAGCATCATCATCATCATCATCATCATCAAATAGTAATTATAGCAATAAATTTAATCAACAGAAAGTTCCATTTGGCAATGGTGACACCGAATTTACTAATAATGATGAACAACATTCGGGTACCAATCAAAATCAAGAAGACGGTTTTGCAGCATATAGTACAGCACTTAGTGTAACAATTGCAATTGGTTGTAGTTTATTAATTTTAAATGTTTTAATATTTGCTGGTGTTTATTATCAACGGGATAAAACCCGATTAAATGAACCGCGTAATATGAAGAAACGTAACGAAAATGGACAGATGCCAAATAATATATGTGGTGAATTAGAAAGTTTAACAATTCATTCGAAAAGTGATCCGGCAACAATACTCGGTCATCATCATGCCTTACAGCACCATCAAATGCCTCCTCCAGAATTTGCCGATATACCGCATCGAGCACCACCACCACCAAAACATCTAAAAAGTGTTCCGGACGGATCACATCATATGGCTGCCGCTCATGCATTACAAGTTATTGGTGGCAATTGTGGTACTTTGCAAAAAAAAAGTTGTGTTAAAAATAGTAATAATGCAGCAATATCATGTCATAATCCAATGGATGAATTACGTGTGTGACGGTAAATTTAATCCTAAGTTTTTTATTCCTAAATTATTTTAATTGTAATTGTGAATGTGAAGATGTGATATATAAAAAACTATAATAATAATAAAAAAAAAAAACAACCCTATGTATATTATATAAATCAATTAGTTTAGATGTTGGTGAATAAATTATAATATACCTAATTATGATAATATACGAATATTATAACAATAATTAAAATGAAAATATTTATTTAAAAAGAAAAACAAATATTATTGTTAATAACAAGAATATTAACTAAGACAATATTATATAACAACTAAACTAATTTTCCCTTAAAAGAAAATATGTAAGTATCACAATATGTATAACTAAACTACCCTTAAATTTTCCACCATAAAGTAAAATGAAAATTAAGTCAATGGATTATATATGATCATAACTAATTTTTATCATGTAGACTATGCAATACGAGTCTATATATATATATATATATATATATAAATTTATAAATATATAAAATATAGGGGATGACCAGAAAAATAGATAAAATGCATTTAGTACAGGACTCATATTTCAGTGAAAAATTTCCATTATTACTATTTCCATTATTACTATTTCCATCACCTTGATCTGTGCACCGCAGGTGTGTCATCTTTCCATTTTCAGCATACATTCACATAAAATACCATTGACGAGACACGTCAACCAAAGACATCAAAATGAACACCGATGATACTTTGTTTACGAAAAAAGACACGATTTGAAACTTAGGATGTTAGAATAGTGCTTAAAACTATTAAATAGGTACTGGTATCCCTAGGGCATACAAATTACGAACTCGATATTCTTGGATTGATCAAAATTTGATGGAACAGAAACGTTGATCGATTTATATTATCTGTTAAAAACCAATTTTGTTTTCTAGATTATCAAGTTACGATGAATTCACATTGAACGCAAGCATTGGCGACTTATGTAGTTTCTAAGTGATAAAAAGACTTTTTTCAGATAATAAAAGATCGGATCGATATGGTTTTTAATTGGTAAAACTGGAATACATTTGCAAACCAATTTAGAAAAGTTAGTCAAACGTTCTTTATTTCCTTAGTTATGAATAGAAATAATAAACGGAATATAAAATGTAATGTCAGTAAAATTAACAAACAGAAATGAAAAGATCTGTACTGAATTTTATGCCGATATTGATAATGATCAATTAGGTGTAAATAATAAAAAAAATATGGATAGTGACAAATTTTGTACATTTATCTATTTTTCTAGGACAATATTCCACTTGAAATGTTATTCTCTTACAATTTATATATTAATTAATGTCGGGTGTTCTAGGACCAAAATTTAATTTAAATAATTTATATTTTATTACGACATGAAATGAATGCATAACGGATTTATAGAATTTTTAAGTCATACGTAAAATTATAATTTTAAAATTTATTAGTCATAGTCCTGAATTGGATTTAATTTCAGTATTGTGATCAGTTTAGGATCTAATTTAAAACGTATCTTAGATCTTATAATACTAATAATAAAATAATTTGAGGTAATGTATATGAACAGTTGCATTACTCATACATAAACTGTATTGACGATACGGATTTATTTAATTTTTTTATAAAAATTTATTTAATAATTACTAACATCGATCGGTATTAGGCTAATTGCTTTATAACTTCTGTGAAATGATCCAAAGGGTAAATTGGAAAAATGGACAGATAATTATACACTTATTTATTTGATATCCAAATTTTAATGAAACATTCAATCTTCTGATGTTTGATATTATTTATCAATTTGTTGGTTCTGTTTATTGCGAAATTTTTGAGGACGATTTATCATTTAAAATAGAAATTTTTGTTATATAATATCAGATGTAAAACCTTCTTATATAGTGGAGTATTTTAAGTTTGTATATTAAAATTAATTTTCGTGTATAGCAGAAAGTCGTAACTGAATTAATTCTTATTTGCAATATAGACCGTATCTGATGAAATAATATATATTAATATCGAATAGTTATGTATTTTTTAATTTTCAATTTTAACAATCGCTTTTTTAAACAAAATTCGTTATTCAATTTTTCTTATTACTTGAAATTTTGGACCAAAGTAGTGGTCATCAATTTATAAAAAATTGATTCGCAATACTGAAAAATCTTTAAATTTAAAAAAAAAACATTATATTTAATTGATTAGTAAAATTTATTTATTGTATTTATTATAAATTTGTTTAAGCCAAGGCTATTAATTATTTTAAAATTTAAAATTTATTGATAATTAATAAAAAAAAAAAATTGATCGATAAAATGAAAAGACTGATGAAATAAATGTAATCCATAAAAACTTAATAAATAATTAATTATTATTTAAATAATTGAAAAAAAAAAATGTCAGAAAAATACAATAAAAATAAAAACACTGTATAAATAAAATTGGATTTTATATTGTAAACTAATGATAACTTAACAATTTTAATTTATTAATTAAAATGTTAAAAAGAAATTTTGTTAACACATTGTGAATATAGTAAATTTATGTAAATACGAGATGAAAACCACTATTAGTATGTTAATTATCACTATTGGTCATGTTATTGACTTGACAAAAAAAAAAAAAAAAAAAATAAAAGGAAAGACAAATAAAAACATTTTAAATCTCTTTTTTGAAAATTTAATTTTTATTACTTTTTATTTTACAAATGATAAACAAAACTGGAATCACACTGAAATCAAATCCCTTTGATAAAAACTGTTAGATCTTAAATATCTGGTCTACTAACATCAGAAATAGATAAAATACAGCGTGATAATTTTCTAAATATCCAGTTAATATGACAGCTTAAATATACTGTAAAACTTTGGTACATTTCACAGGTTTGTGAGTTTGTATCAGGGCATCATAATCTTTAGAAGATGTATTTTATTTAAAATGCAAATATCTTGGAAACGA
>JANSTX010000976.1:0-19952 GCA_027564355.1 Penthetria funebris
AGTATAGATGTATACTGAATGCGATATCAGAAAAAAAAAAAACTGAAAGAAAATAATAATGGGGGTGGTAAACTCACTTTGACTCACCCTCATTTCATAAAAGTAGCTAATTTAAACAGTTATTAATATATATATATATATGCTTACAGAACACGACATATGTACATATTATATACTAAAATTGTTACCCTATAACCTATACCCTTCGTAAATGTATAAGACAAAATCTATGGACAAATAAATCTAATAAACATCGTGACACATACGCTTATATTATTACTTTTTCAATCATATTATTTTTAAAAAATATATCTAATTTAACATAAATAAATTGGTAAATTATTCAATTATTAATATTTTTGACTAATTTACAGAATTTAATTAAAATAAGGTCCTTGATTTATATAAGTTAAATACCATTTTGATAGTGATTAAATTTGAATGTAAAAAATTCACAGAATACCAATATCCAGTGTCAGAAGATCGATAACGGGATCTTCTGACACTGGATATTCGGATTTAAATTCCAATGTTGTTTTAAATCATAGGAACCTAAATCCAAATTTCCCATCAGAATAGTCTCAAGCACAATAATCTATACCATCCACTATAAAGACGTTTTATAAAATATTTTAAAAAGTTATCCTGTAATGTTTCAACGTTATTTAACATTTTTTATAATAATTGAAAACTTTTTTTTTCCTTTTATTTTTTAAAATGTTACAGAAGTTTTTAGCACATTTATTTAGTATTCGGCATTACAGTAATATTCGAAATAATATTGACATTTTAAAAATTTGTCATATATCATAAAAAGAAATTTTAATAAAATCGATTGTTGAAATTTGGAACAACTGTTACTATTAATGAAGTAAAATTGCATACTCGTACATTTTATTTAATTACTTTTTGTAATTGAATTTATCGAACACCCATTATAAATATATTTTAAAAATTTCACAAATTTCACAATCGATTTCAAACGAATGCGTCTGCATTGATCAGTTATAATAATTTTTATTCTATTCTGAATAGATCCTTTTTTGCTCCTCTTTTTTATAGCAAGTGTTTTTTACAATAAGAAATATACACATTATTTTGATACATTCCACAATTAAAGCACATTGTAATAATTTTTTTTTAAAAAGATAATACTTATGACATTTTGTTTTTTTTAAAATAGAATTGGTTTAATTTATATTTTTTCTTCTTTTTTGTCTTTGCCTATAACTTCCTTTTAATTTGAAATGAATATTGTTTAGGGTAAATTTTCGAGAAGAATAAAAATACTATAAAGAAAAAAGAAGAAATGACTTTTCAGTAACAAAAAATATACTAATAAAAACAAAGAATCGAGGGCAATTCTTCTCAAAATCGGAACCATGTATAGATTTTTATTCTCGTTTACAGGGACAAATTCTTTTGATGATAAAATGTCTATACACAAAAAAAAAAAAAAACAAGAAATTAATGACTTTACCGATGGAAAAGACATAAATTTCTTTAACAAAATTTAAATAGAAATTTACTCGTAACACAAAATAATTTAAGTAAAAAAAAAAAAAAAATAGAAGAAAAAAATAAAATTCTGGGATCGGTCACATGCTGTTTAAAGACACAAAACAGAAAAAAAACTAAAGTTATTATTATGTTTGTTTTTTTCGAAATTTGAAAACAATAATTTTTTGTTATCTTTTTATGATTTTTTCTTTATCAATTTGTAACATCACCTAATAATAAATGAGGGCATTAAATTAATCTTCATAAAATAGTGTTTTTATTAGATTTTACGGCTCGAAGGACCATTTTAAATGCTATGATATCAATGACGTTTTAATATAATAAAAAAATAAGCAAAAGGGACACTATATATGTATTGAAAATAAAATATGTTGGTGGATTATTGACAAATTTCAAATAAAAATCGCTTGCATATGCACACTTAATCTAAAACCTAAACTTAACCTAAAGTTATATGTTAAATGAAGTGACCGACAAACATCTTGAAGATACCCAACCCATATTTACTAGCTAACTATAACACCAGAAATACGGTCTCATTACATATAATTAATATGACGTGCAATCGTGACTAAAAATATATATATATAAAAATATATGTCCAGTTTGTGAACTTGGTAAATAAAGTTACCAATAAACTAGCTAAGGATTTTCTCATTCACTTCTATTAGTAAATATATGTAGTATTTAAACATTTTAAATTTATTTAGTTCTCTTCATCGTATATTTTATCAAAATAACCTTTGACAAAATATTTAAAAAAATAAATAAAAAAAAATTACTAAATAATTGAATAAATGATAAGGTGTTGTCATTTCCACTTAGATAGATTTATATAAAAATAATTAAATAATTAAATAAATAATTTCTTTTTTATTCTTGATTAAAACTACTTTAATTTTTATAAAAAAGTGAATCATCTAATAAATTTTTATGGTCTAATTGAGATCATCTTTTGTTTTTCTTATATACTCTTCAGTAAACCGATACCGATTTATAATAAGAAAAATATAAGAAAAACTAATTTATCCTTTAAAAAATGGTACATAATTTAAAATTAAATTTACATATATAGAAAAATATACATAGAAAATTGTTTGAAAATCATTGGACCAAATAAAAATAATTGGCAATAAATAAGTTATTGATAACGAAAATGATTGTATCCTATAATGTTTCAATATAAATAAAATGTTACAGTACAAGTATGGTTCCGAGAATATAATAAGATTAGAATCGATGAAATTTATGAATATAAATATCAAATACGTGTATATTATTATTTTAGAAAATAGGTCTAGAAAAAAACCGAATTCACAGATAACATGAAATCATTATCATCAATAACTGCTGAACAATTGCCATTGTTAACGATGACAGGTCAGCAAATTCACTGCATCGTGGAGGTTTCGATTCAAGTGCGTATTTTGTAATATCACTGACTGTTATACGATCTATCGAATTCCACTTTTTTCGTTCAACAATCCTATTCATCGTCTGCAAATATGGCATTCTAAACAAATTCTCATTTGATATTTTATTTGGCAAGAAAATTCTAGTTTTGTACCAAAAGCATGATGAACAAAATTGTCAACCGAAGAAAGTGGAACTTAATATGCCTGGTGTTTTTGTCCGTAGTTGATGTATTTATGGGGATATTATTGTTACGTCAGAAGTTGGTGTTTGAGTGGTGATTTTAGTTTTTAATGTTTTTTAAAAAATGTTAACTGAGGGTTTTCATTTTGTCCCGGGATTAGTTATGCAGATGTTTTAAAATATTGTCTTTTAGAATAAATTATAATTCTAACTTGAAACAAAATTAAGTTCCATATGGTGTGACAGATCAAATATGTTAAAATAAAGGTATAATTTTATTTTTTAAAAAGAAAAACTGTGCTAAACATAAAACGAAATAAAGTATCAAATCAGAAATCCTGGATAATAAGTAATTTCAAGTATGGTTTAAAGGGACCCGATAACAAGAAGTTGATAATGATATGCATCTTATGTAAAGTACAATGTATATAATTGCTTGCTTTATAAAAATATATTTCATAAAGAAAAAAAAAAACTTTTATTTTTTAATTCTAGCTCTATTCTAAAAAAATAATGGTATATAAGACATAAAAATTTCATCCGGTCATATTAAATTTATATTCATTACGAATTCAATACGTTTCCGGTTTTTATGTATGTTTTTATATAAATGTTAAATACGTTATATAGAAACATCAACTACAAGAATAATTCCCGCGACTAAAGACTTAAATAATTTTTACCATATGAGACTTTAAATGTTGTCTTGACTATACAAAACATAAAAGATATTTTTATATTTTAAAAAACATTCTATTTTTATTTATAAACTTGACTAGATAGGAGTATATATTTAAATATATGAGAGTATACGCTAAGTAATAAAACTATAATTACATAGAATGCAGTTTTATAAAATAAACGACAGTATACATGATATATATATATATATATTTGTATATATACATATATATATGACCCCATATGCATTATAATCGCATCTTACTATCAAAGTTCATATTTTATATACATTTTATATTTATTCATTCATTTCTTCGATTATTTTGATAAAGAACAACTTACAATCAATCGCCTTCTTATATAATTTTATATATAACGTACAGAAAGAATAAAAGCTGCATAAAAAAATGCAGCACCTATTTAGTTGCAATTTATAAAAGATGGAAATCAGAAAAGATATATTATACACCACTGGTCCATAAACATTGATTCAATTTACAAAATATACTACTAGTACACATATAAATATTTTCAAAGTAATACTACTTTAATAACGCCAGATAAGACTAAGGCAACTCTAAATTATAAAAGTCCTTAGTTCTGCTGCTTCGAATATATCCGGTAATAGTAAGAAATTGAAATTAAATGTATAAAAAGTATTTTATTTGAACAATCTAAAAGTATGTATATTAAATAATATTTCACAATTATGCACAATTTATAATTATACAAAATAAATTAAAACATATTAACGAAATATCATTTTAATGACATTTGAATATGTTAAAGCAATATAATCAGTAAATTGGTTTGTCCCACTTGAATTATAAATCAATTATTAGTAAAATTTATTATGTACACTACAACTATGTTGCAATTTAATAGCAATATAGAAAAAAATTAAATAAAATGTAATCTCAAATGATTACCACCATCAGGTTCAGATTTACACCTAAATAATATTGAAGAACGATAAAAAAAAAATCACCAGCTACGTAATTTGATTGTGACCAACTTGTACTTATAGACGATAATCGCGACAGATATGTTAAAATTTATATTCTTTACTAGAATCTGAGTTAAAATAGTGTAAACAATGAGGTGTCAGGATATCTAATAATAACGAGTAAGGTCAAGAATTCAAATACAATCACGATTAAAAAAATAGTATTAATTGCACACTACATACATTAATTGCAAGATTCAAAATACTCCTTGGAGAGAAACCAAAGAAAAATTTTATCAAGGTTACTATTGCATATTATTATGTAAAAGCTTAAACTCTTTTTTTTTTTTTGTTAAATAAACAAAAAAAATGAAGGTATAATTTAACCATTTATTGCCTATATATATAAATATGCTAGTATAGTAGTAACATATAAGAGATGATATAGAAACCAGTTTCATTCCGATATCAAATGATCTAAAAATTTAAAAGATTTTTACATTTTAATTCTGTGAACCGTAAACTGCAAATTTAATGCAAAAAAAATAAAAAAACAAAGAAAAAAAAATAAATAAAATAAGACGAAAATGGTTCATTATGTGTTTTTTTTTTTGCCATTACTTACATAATTTATAATTTAAAGACATTTTTATTGAATTCCATCTAATCATACTCACACATACTTATGGTTGATTACATATTAATTTCAGAATAATTTGCATAAATACCGGGTAATTAGTAATAGCTGTACTATTTTATATTATGTAAGAAAAATGATCAGTAAAAATTTCCAATAGTAATTAACAGAAATATTTCTTAATGTAATTATACTGTAAATTATTCAATATAATAATCCATGCTAAATCCTAATTTGTACTATATATATTTACTATAATTGTATAATAAAACATTTTAGTAATGAAGGTAATAATAATTATTGGTAATATTACATTTAAATAATATTGAATACATTATTAATTACATTTTATGTGTCGATCATCATCATTAAGTTAATGCTATTTGAATTAAAATATCTAATTTTGAATAATATAATATTTTAGGTACAGTAGTAAATAATAATTTCACATTGACAAGCAAAAAACTGCACTACCATAATTAAAATATTAAAAATTTATTCACAATAATTTATAATTGCGAAATGAATTTGTTTTAAGTAACGGTAAATTTTAAAGCAAAAAAACTACAATGTTTCGTTTACAATTTTTAGAACAAAATTTTACCTTTTGTGAATAAACTAAAAAAAATGCTCATTCACAATAATTAAGTTATCTAATTTATATTAAAATTTAATCAATTGTAAAAAATCACTAACAAATTCAAAAATATAAACAATAAGTATATAAGGGTATTTCAAGATGGCGATCTGAAGCAAACATATCTTGGATCTAATGTCAAAAAACTAATATAGTATTAAATTTATGTATCAACGTGAATATAATATTATTTAATACAAATAATATTTTTATTTTATTACTGATAAATAAAAATATATATTTACTACATATCCCAAATGTTTGTTTTCGACGTTAGATCCAGTAGATGTTTCCTTCCAAAATACAGTACAAGAATGTATGAAAGTAGTACTCCAATACCATTCTAAATACTAGTATTACTATTAATTCAAAGGTAACTATTTCAATAGAACGAATTTGATGCTATGCAAAATATGTACAATACTTAACTGAACTTTAATTTACAATTTACAATTGAGTGTTATTATTTATGTAGCTATTCAATATAATCAAAATTCTATTTATTATTGAATATAATTTTTATATAAGAACAACTCAAAAAGGAAGTCAAATACAATAAAATCGACTTATTCAATCTAAACATCATTTGAATTTAAAACAATATTTAAATTCAAAAATATTATTTAAAATTGAACATAGAAACTTGAAAAAAAAAAAAAAGGGAAATGATTTGCATATTGAGCGGATATGTTTTAAAATTTAATGTTTGACGAAAAATGAGATTAAGGAATATTATTATAAACAATTTTTTTTTTTTTTTTTTGTTTAAGTGATGATAATTTTATAGTAAACAATTTTAATATTAACATCTCTCTTATTATTTTAACGTATATCCACATGAAATGTAATTAATATAAATTAAATTGTTGTTTTAGACCATGGTTACATAATTCCAAGGAACTTGTATTTGACAGTATGTATTTATGAAGATTGTGAAAAATAATGGGATTTTTGATTTTTATATTAAGTCTTGTCCAGAAAAACTATACAATATTATAGTTAGAAAAATAAACTTTTCCGTTAATTCTCAGTACGTCTATATAAAACTAAATATTACTCCTTCTAACACTGATCATATTCCTAATATTTATAATTTATTCAATGTATTAGTGAGTTTCAATTTAAAATTGACAAACAAAAAACTGTACTGCCATATTTTAAAACAAAGAAAAAAAGAATAATGGAAATTAATTTAGAAAAATTTCATTTCAAAAATCAATTAATATGCAATTGTGAATGATTTTTGACATAACATTTTAATTGAGAGGAAAAATATTGAAAGGAAAAAAACTGGAATCCGTTAAAAGATTCATTCACAATGTATAATATCGATAATTTTCTATTAAAAATCAACTATTTCAGTTGAATGAAATTGTTGGTATTCCTATATTAATGTCCAAATTTTATAACAATTTTCATTTGAAATTTTGTCAAATTGTTCGCATATTTCAGTTCTTACATATGAAATTAAAGATTACTACTTCTGACACTGACTTTATACACAATATTTGTACTAGTTAATAATTCTTTGCATAAATAATTAGAAGTTATTCAGTGGCTTACTATAAGATAGTATTTAATGTGATATTTTAAAAAATTAGAATTCATCCTTTTGACATCTTATTTTATTTTCCAAAACCTAAAATAATTGTCACAGCCAATTTTACATTCATCTCATATTTTCGTAATTAAAATAAGATTAAATAAATTTATACTTGACTGTTTACAATGGCATTGAATACATTGAATATAATAATTGCATTAACTGATAAAACTGCAACAGAATGGAATGTGTATATGGATAATGCGATTAATTTATTATTGCAGTGATAAATTATTTTGTATTAAATTTGATAATGTTTAATAAACATAAATTATTTGTTGATATATAAGTTGTATTTTAAAATGTTATGTGTCATATTAACATAATTTACATAAATATAAATTAAAATTCATCATAAAATGTATATGTCACATTTGAATCGATAAATTTACGTTGACAGCAAATAAGAAATTAGGATAAATTTTTATTGGAGGAACGAAATGGATAACAATCCTCTTTATTTAATCAGTAGCAACTATTAAATAAAAAACAAATGTGCTAGTGGTCAGGTGTAGTTGAATTAGGGTACGGCAACATTTCAGAACATTAACAAATTAGTACACATGCCTGAACCAACATGAACGAATATAAAGATATCAATAGTTTATTCAAATAGTAAGAGAATAACAAAAGAATAAAAAGCTGTATTTTGTCAAAATAATTATATCACTACAATTTACCACAAAGTAAAGCTACGTTTCATTGACGATTGTGATAAAATAATACTTTTATAATATTATCATAATTGATATAGTGACTGACATAGTTGTCCGACATCTTGGGGTTACTCAAAGAATAGCAAATTAAAATCATAATGCTGCCTTATGTGGCCTTAAGGTGTAAATTTTAAGATGATAAATTGAAATTTGGATGAATTGAAAAACTGTTGACATACATACAACAAATTAATCAACAATTTAACACATTCCCTTAATTAAAGATGATATTTATAAATTCATTCATTGCTTAATTACCAGGGACTTTTAAAATATTCTAAATTATGAACTATTCATCCAATCTTCACATAATTAAAATACAATGTATATATTACAAAAAAAAATTTCAAAATACAAAATATAGGGTCAATTTATATGACACAATCGCATCAATCAACAAATAGTAATAATAATAATAATAATAATAATAATAATAATAATAATATTATTATTATTATTTAAAAAAAACGCATTTGTTAATCAATTTTGTAATAGGAATATTTAAAAAAAAAAAAAAAAAAACTTCACATGTAAGCACATTTTTAATAATTTAAAGATAAGTACATATAAATTGTAAGCATATTTTCATTATTACTTCTTATAAATACAAATTGTACGAGAATTTGAAAAATTAAAATAAACTAAAATACATTCACTTTAAGAGTGTTATTTGAAAATGACGAATATGACGATGACGATGACGATGACGATGACGATGATAATGATAATAATGATGATAATGATGAAAATGATGATAATGATGATGATCAGTATTAATTCTTTATGTGTACTTAATAATTTAATGTATTTGCGCTAAATAATGACCTCATTCAAGACCTAACCATTAGTCGTCTTCTTATCATATATATATATATTCCATTTGTAGTAAAAGAACATGTAAAATATTACATTCGAAATTTTATGAATAATATTGCTGACAGATTCCATAATGGGTGTTCCAAATATACCTGTATTCACATTCCAGAAATTAGTACATAAAAATTCATAAAAAAATGTGTTCCCGCACAAACTATAAAATTCAAGTCAATAAATAAATCAAACAAAAAATATTTTTGTAAAAAAAAAAACTACTCGTAAAAAATATGAAAACACTTCTGTATGCATATGATTCAGTAAAGCATTTTTTTAAAAAAATGAATATTAAATGTATATATTGGTGAAAAATTCGGATAAGTTTAATTGTACAAAGTAATTACCGTACTGATGTAAACCGTTGATTTTAATTATAGTATTGACATTAAAGTAGAAACCAGTATAAAAAAACTTTTGTGGGTAACTTACTCTAAAAAAAATAAAAATATTATTGATACAGAAAACTTTATTATAACCTCTTTACACCATGCATAGAGTTGCACTACGATGTCAATTTGTAATTTAGCAAAACTAATAGTGGTGCATAAATCTCGTGTGGAAGTAAAGAAGGGTACTGACATATATTCTATATTAATTTTCACCCTATACCATATAATTTAAATTCGTAAATTAGCATTTCATTTTTTTTTTACAACATAAAAATAAACAAATAAAAAAATCCCATGTAAATATTATAGGCTTTCAACAACGCAAAATAGGGCTTATAAAATAAGTTAGAGTTGAAAAAAAAAATTAGCATTTTCTGAGATAATATATATATTTATTTAAAAAAAAAAATGAAATGTAGCTTGATAATAAATCTGCATAACATTTCCGTGAATTTTTCTATATTAATATTTTTGACAAAAATCATTCTAAAAAAAAAACTATTATGTACTTTATGATTACATTCATCCTGTCAAAAGTTTTCAAAATGTGTATAATTTGTTAAATTTTGATAATATACGACGAGTATCAAAAAAAAATATAATGTATTTGTGATAATAATTTGTATATTTTTTTAATATTATAATTTTATATGAACTTGAATTATTATTTAAAAAATATACATTAATTCCATTTCATATACCCAATGATTAAATTTTATTATTTGTTATTTTGAATTATATAATAAATTTTCATTTCAAAACAATATTAAAAAAATTTAATAATCTACTATTAATTATATTTTATAGAAGGTTATTTAAATAAAATATTAAAATGGTCTAATTAAAATTTAAAAATTTCATATTTATTATTATGATATTTCATAATTTTTTATGGTACACAAATAATATAAAGTTTTAAAATAATGACTAGGCATATAAGGTAGTTAATTTAAATAAGAAAAAAGAAATTAACAAAAATTATTGATTAACTGAAGTAAATTCGAAGCCATTCAATAATTAGCCACCTATTAGATCGATCCTGTTAATGTATAGTAGATATAATATATGGCGAAAATAAATTCAGATACAAATATAGAATATCAACAGATTTTGAAACCATTCACAGTGCTATTAACAGTCTATTTATGAAACAAATAGAAACCAAAAATGAATATTCTCTATGTCAAGAAACATGTAAACCGAAAATTTCACTATTGCACCGTTATTTCTAACAAAGATTTGAGCGTATTCAATGGTCAATTTTTTAAACAAAATACCCCAAATTTATATGATTTCTAACAAAACATTTAATACGACAACACCATCAAGGGATAATTTTTGAAAAACTGCACATCAAAACGGTTTCTCATCTATCTACTATTTTAATATTGAATATATGAAAAATGATTAAAGATGAAAGACAAAAGGAGAGAATTATACAATGATATTTAATTATGCCCTCAATCAAAATAGTAACAATCATCATTATCGTCACCTATTCTTCACCCGAAAGTATAGGGTGTTAACGAATAACCGTCATTGTTCGCTACGATATTTTAGGACGAACAAATTAGGACGAAAACTTGAATTTGTTACACGATGTTAATTGTCAAGTTACAAGTAATCATACAATAGTACCGACAAACAATTAATTGTAAAAATGCGCAACTTTCGGTTTTTTTAAATTTGTGATGACCGCCAGTCTCTAAGTTTCCTTCATGTTGTTTGAATTTGAAGCGAATGTGTTCCAGTTTCGTCGACCGCCATCATATACAAGGCGATTTGTTAATCGTATTCAACGAATTTTCTACTGATTATTAGGCTATATTATATAAGATTTCAGTTCAAAATTTTAGTATTCAATTTTATTTCAGTAATTTGGGGTTCTATATACTCTAGCTAAAAAAAATCCATTTGTTACTTAAAATCAAAAAATATTTTCTTTCATTCTCTTCGCAGCCATGAAAAAAAAATATTGTACAATATTGAAAATATTCCCCATTCAGTAATACAAAAAAAAAATCTTTAATGATCTGATTTCTATGAAGACATGTCAACAGTTGAAAGCATTATGTTTAGCATAGAAAATTAGGACGAATATATAAGAGAAATATAATAAATTATTTTTTTTATGATTTTTAAATATTTTAATAGAGTTTTTCTATTTACATTTTCACTTATGACAAGTCTATGATATTTAAAAGATTTTATGTCAATATTTTTTTGAAATATCTTCGAATATTATACATATTTATATATGTGTCTACAAGATTAAATAGTTCTTAAATTAACATTTTTAAAACGGTATACGAATATAATTTAAATATATTAAAACTTAGTATTTCCTTTCAAGGGCAAATTATTACTAACAGATTAGTTTAAAAATAATCGACCAAAAAAAATAACTAAACCTTATTATGTCGTCGATCTTATAAAATCCTATATATAGCTAAAGTTACTTAACATTTTCCAGAAGAAACAAAAATGCGGTCATAATATTCAAAATGTTTAAAATGATTAATGTCGTTAAAAATAGACATAAATTTAATAAAATAGTTTCAAAATTAAATGACTAATCACATTTATTTGATAAAAAATTCTATAGGGATCAATTTTGAAATATCAAGTTAGGTACAATTACGTTAATGTTAAAAAATCATCTTTTATAATATTAAAAATAAAAGATTTGATTTTAAATGCTGACCAACAAATTTGCATTTTTTTTAAATTTTGAAATTGTGTGGTCAGCAATTTTGCAGAAAAAAGAGGTACCTTATTGTCGCCTTAAAATTGATGGTAATCAAATAGATGAAGTAGAGGAGTATAAATTTTTTTTTTAATTTTTAAAATGCCAGAAACAGGTATGCTTATAGTTAATGCAAAAATTTCGGTCAATATTTAGTACTCAAACTTCAACATGTACCGCATTATTTACAAGAAAAAAAAATTATTGAAACTAAATGCACTAAAAAACAATTTCTCCAAATACTTCAAAGAACTCATACGGCAAACATGATAACATTATATTTTTTTGTCAGCTGATAATGTATTGAAACACTGAAAATGGAATTTCTAAAATCATATGAATTGAGTTTTTCATTGGAAAATTAGATAAGATTGTTTTGTTATGCTTCTACACCTACCACAAGATCATAGATATATTACAAGCATTATCGTTTTAAAATAAATATGTATTTAGTTTTCAAAATTTACATCCATTATGATAATAGTACAGAATAAATATAATTATAAATACAGCGAATTACTTGGAACTAATTTGATGTAAGGAATGCAGCAAGTTTTACAAAAACCATTCTAATATTAGCAGATATGGTCGATATAGCGTGTTAGCTTAAGGGTTTCTCGAGGTGGTAATCACTACCGAAAAGTTTGCCCCAAGATTTCAAGATGGCTAAATATTTCAATAAATTTCAAGAGATTTCAAGAGATTTCTAGAGATTTCTAAAAATTTCTAAATATTTGTACAGAAATCTCTAGAAATCTCTAGAAATCACTAGAAATTTCTAGAGGTTTCTAAACATTTCAGGAGATTTCATTAAATTTAACTACATTTCAAAGTGTATAGAAATGTATGTATGTTGTATATATTATACACGTAATATATATATATATATATATATATGAATTTTAGTTAACTGCTGAACATTTGATGTTACAGAAACATATTTGAAACATTAACATTATAATGCCGTCCTATGAGGCATACACAAGATTTGTAAAAATTTATGAAACTTATTTAACTAAATATTTCCTTCTGATGGAAGCTATTTTCGGTATTTTAGTAAAATTTGAGCAAAATCTGTACAGGGCCGAAGATTTTTGGTCAGAAATCAAAGTTAAATCAGTTATAGCATTATTAATTACTGCATTAGAGCAACTCGTGCTAGAGAAAATTTGTATAACACTTTAGGGGATCTATTTTTCAAAAGTTCAGATAGAGAGTAAACCTCTCCGAGAAAAACTGAAAAAATTCAACATATATTCTAAATGGTTTCAAAGGATTCTAGAGATTTTTAAAGATTTCAAGAGATTTCTAGAGAATTCGTTGAGAATTTTACAGATTTAAATCTCGTTGTTCCAAGATTTCTAGAAGTGATTACTCCCGCGAAATTTCCATATCCTCAGAAAAGACAATAAATTTTTAAAAAGTAATATTCAATATTGAAATTAAATTTCAAAAATTTTAGATTCGACACAACTAATATAAATAAATTATTTAATTCAAATGCCTTTGGACAAAACTATTGAAAATATTTCGCAATTATAAGCACACTACAAAAGTACTTAGTTTAAAATTTTGTTTTTATCAAAAATAGTCAATAGAATTATGATAAGATAAGATTTAAAAGAATATTTACTTAAAGTTTTGCCATATACGAGGGTGAATTGATGATGAAAATAAAATTCAATATTTAATAGATCACATGTAATGGTAAAAAAAAAAAAAAACTATACAGAAACAAACGCATAGCTTGATAAATGTTATTTGGGCTTAACTACCACATTCAAAATGATTCGTAAATGGATTAGTGAATTTTATTGAGTTTGTATATAAGCACAAAATTAATACTAATATTAATCTGCAGATCGTTCAAAAAAGGTGACTATTGAAGAAAGGGGGGTCATTTATAGAAATTAATAATTTGGTAAATTTAACTTTTAACTGGGTAATTACTGTACTGATGAGAATTACGAGTTCGTAACCAGAGTTTTCAATATCTACCTATTTATTATGTGTATTAATCGCTTACAGGAGATTATGCTGAAAAATAAATTCCTTATTTAATTTTTATCTTCATTATCAATCCGTCTTCTCGTATAATATTTATAATATTTAAAAGTGAAGAAATAAAATCAACAAATTTTCTATAAAATAAATAGACAAAATAATATTTAAAAACAATTTTATATTCACCGATTCATCTGAATAAATAGAAGAGGAATCATAGTCCGAGAAACTGTAATCCATTTTCCAATAATTCCATTGATTATTTTTTTTTTTTTTGTTAAGTCGCCTATGTAATCCAAAAAAGAATAGTTGTGAGATTCCCTAGTTTTGTTTTTATGATGAATGTTTCACAAAGTAACTATTTTAATTTTGTTCAACGAATATCTTTTAGTTTACAGAGTTTCGGTAAGATGATCTTATTATATAAACACAAACTGGATACATCAAATCTTATACTAATTTATATAGTAATAATAAAATATTATTCAAATTTATTAGGAAAAAAAATTTTAATATTTAAATTATTATCGCACTATTAAACTAAATGCAGATAAATAATTTTGTATTCAATGAATTTTTATACCCACATTTCAAATTTATTTACTTTATTAACTAACACACCATTTTGAATAGAAATATAGAAAACGTTTATTGAACCATCATTAAAATGATAAAAGATTAATTAAATTTAATATTTTATAGTATTGTTAACACTGTATATACATTCACTAATTCACTAAGATACTATATTCGTATATACACTATTATAGTAGTTACTATATAATATACTATAAATTCGTATGCACTAACTACACTGCACATTCTATAAACTACAAACAAAAATAAAAACAAAGTTTTTATTTATTTTTTCTGAAGATCTACTAACAATTATTATGCATCATTGGCATTGCCAAGAAGAATCATCTTATTCCAAGCAAACAAAAAAAAAAAAACCAAAGAAGAAAAAAATTAACAAAAGATCAACAATAACTTTTAAGACTCTGTCAATGACCAAACAACCCGATTCATCTATGAGTTCATACTAAAATGTTATGTTTTTGTTAACTAAAATTTCATTCCAAGTTTTAACATTTTATTCAATTTATATTTTATTTTCAATGGAGGTCTACAAAAATATGTATAGTACTCTGAGAAGAGCGGAACTCATTCTGATGATGCGATTCTGTAATACTTTCTTATTCATTTACCAGTCACCATGCCAAGTAGTAGTAGTAGTAGTAGTAGTAGTAAAGTAGTATTATTTGTAGCAGTAGTAGTATTTGTAGCAGTAGTAGCAGCCAGCAGTAACAACTTCAACCAGCAGTTTTAAATAAAATTGTAATACGACCGACGGGTACATATATGTATACTCAATTATATGTAATATAGTAGAACATACAATCAATGATGATGACTCATATGTTTCCTTCTATACATTGTCAAATCAACAAGAGAAAAAAGAAAAAGATAATACAACTTTCAGGAAGGCATCAGAATTCCCGATATTTTGATCTTGAAATTTAGGATACAAAATCAAAATCATTGATAATTTCTCATTTCATCAGCGGTTCTGACTAAACATCGTATTGTTTTTCACAATTTAATGAAACATTAATTTTTTGGAAATTTCTTTAAAAATACATATTATCATTTCGATTCTGTATTGATTTTCCGAAGAGACGCACATGGAAAATAATGAAAATTTTCTATGAAAAACGCAAACATGGATACGCGAAAAACGTTTTAAAAAATTGTATAAATCAAATGAAATTTTCGAATTCTATTTAATAAAAATGCCCTAATAGATTTAAAATTAAATGACATAATAGCATTAATGTACAAAATAGGTGTAATATGAGTAAAATTTTTGGTCTGAGAAATAAACTAACTGAACAGTTCTTTAGAACTGAATAGGCCCGCAGTTCAACATAGTTTGATTGACTGAAGACCGGCTGTAAGACGATTCAGGAAATCTGTTTCAAGTCGTACTTAAATAAAATTTGCATTATAGCACCTAAAAAACGGTAAGACAACCAACGCCAATAATATATTACTCGAAAAAATTTTCAACGTAGACCTGGATGTCACTGCATCAATATTTAATTACATTATTAATAAGGTGTGGTTGTCTGATAATATTCTAAACAAGTGAAAATATAGATTGATAATTAAATAGGTGAAAAACGAAGTGCGAAAACAAGCGTAAAATTACATTGTTAAATATTAAAAACAAGTTTATAGATATTATTTACGACAGGATCAGATTTGGAACCAGATATTTGTAAGGAACAGGCAGTTTCAGTCCTTGCGATAAGTCTTGCACATTTCACATCAATACATTAAGAATTATTGTTGAACAGTGGATGGAAAACGTCATTGTATATGTTATTTGTCGACGTCAAACAGGTATGGTATGATGTGAACAATTCTAGAAAAACAATAGACAGTAATACTAATGAAATTATTATAATGTACATCATGCCAAGTTCATTAAAGACCAAATAATTTTATGGTCAATTAAAAAACTGATCAACATGAAAACTTTTAACTTTCTATCTCTGTAATTGAGGACACGAAATGTATATACATAATTCATTGTGGACATAGTAAATTGTTAAGTGACAATATATAACAAAAAATACTGGAAGAATGTTTTTGAAAACATTGAGAAACCCACGAATTTGCATCACTTCATTATATTCAATTATGTTAACTAGTATGTGTATATTGTCAAGGTCAATGGTTCATCGTGTAATTGGAAGCAGTAACGAGTATAATTTATTTATAAAAATTATAAAACATGGAACTTATGGTGATCTAGTTTACGTTCATTTCCGATCCTAAAACTATATGCCAAAATGGCATATTCAAGATTTTAATATCTACAACTAGGACTTAATCCCTTATATGTCTATTTATATACTTCATTTGAGAGAATTTGAAAGAAACTAAAGTTTTGCACCGGAATCAAATCGACTATTAATTATTACTAAAACAGCCAAAATTGAAACCAACAATAAATTGAGAGAATTTGAAAGAAACTTAAGTTCTGCATCGGAATCAAATTAACTATTAATTATTATTAGTAAAATAGCTAGCAATAATGATTAGGTAATTAAATGGAATATTAATGGAGTAGACAATTTTGCTTAATTTGAACTTATCATCTTCTAACTGTGCCCATGTTATTCATATACTATAATAAAGGATATGTAGAAAATCCTGAATACGTAAATTATATATATATATATACGTACATAAAAGGACAGAAAGGAACAAATAATTTTAAATTTAATCATTTGGGATTGTTTGTCGAAATGAATGACGATGATATAAAATTGATGATGATGACTACTGTTTATATAATGAAAATGATTAAATGAATGTGAACAATAGGTATTGGGTGATGATGATTGTATTATAGTTTATACAAGTAACCAGACAATTTACGATAACCAGGGGGAGTTTAACCAATTTATTGACAAAGACTATACACGTAACAATACATTATGCATTGTATGTTATAGAAAAGGTCAATAGTTCCTTATTTATTATGATCTTTAACAAAGTTGTATTAAACTATATAAAGGTGATGGTACTACACTTTTGTAAAGAAAATGTTTGGAACTTCATTGTAACGAGAAAGGCGTTCGACTAAATTATTATTTCAGTTAATGATAGATTATTGAGGTGGAAATTTTTAATCAGAGTTCTTGTAGTTTGCTCAATTTTACTACATTTTATAATTAATTGGCATATACTTGTATAACCGGAACATAATAATTGACACAATATTTTCCAATAGGTAGGTAATAGATTAACCTCATCGTAGTGTCACCCTATGTACTCGTGTGATGTACAAGTTAGGCTGATGATTATTCTTTACTTCAAGGACCCACTACACTATGTATGACAAAATTTTCTAACAAAAAGATATTGTATGACGTTGCCCATAATTCTATACTATTTATATAATTTAATCCTTGTGAAATCAATAAATCATCAATAATTGTATGTAATTTTCTTGACTCGCTGGACGAAAAGCGGAGAAAGGTCTACATTTAAGGGTGAAACGTTTTTTTTTTTTTCCTGTAAAACCAAGTCATATACATCATATATCGTGAAAATATCATCAAGTCTAAAAAATCCAAGTTTCCGTTAATAGGTGCCTTAAATACATATAACTACTGGGAGAAGTTCAATTATAGCCATTTGAGTCCACATTTCATGTTACATGCCTATTAAAAATGATCAAGTAACACCGTAATACCGCTCGTTAAGATAAGTTATCTAACAACTCGATTACGAGTTATGTCAGTAGTGGAGTGTGAGCGACGCAATACAGCAGAGGATTTATGAACTACTTTGAAATATTCAAATGTAAAACTGGATAATTACAATTAATCGTATAATTTCTATAGGTTATGGTAAATTTCAATTATAGTTATTTGAGTTCCCATTTGATGTTACATACATATTAGAAATGGTAAAGGAACATCATAAAGTCAATATACAGAAAAATTATTTTAATCTTTTTACTTTGTACTCAACTTAATTACATTCACATTGCATGGGTAAATTTGTACTCGTACTTTAGCTGCTTTTATTTAATTAAAATACAAAAAAAAAATGGTATAAAGACTTCTCTGCCGTATTCTTTACATTTCCTTTTGATTCGAATAAATTTCTTGAAGGCATTTAATTGTTTGTAGTAGGTCAAAGTATAATGACACATTATAAGAGACTAATAGTGTAATATAAGAAAATTTTCTTTTCTTAGGCACGTGTTTCATAGCCTCTAGCACCTCTTTTATCCTATATGCTACCTTATTGTTTAAGAAAAATGAAACTAATTATCTTTGATGGTAAATAGCATTATAATGAAATTGTAATTATCATTTTTAGTTAAGCATTTATTATCTCATTTATTAACATTGAACACATTATAAAGATGATAAGATAATTATTAGATTATTTTGGTTTTAGCTACATTTTTTACATAAATATTTGTAATTTGTGTAACATTTACATGACATTTTATCACTGATAATGACTACAGTTCATATATACTTAGAGTAAGAATAATATGAACAAAAATTAAACGATTATAAATTAAATTCACAAACGGCAAACGTTCTCTAAATTTATATCAATTACAAACAAGCTTCCTAATGGGAAAGTGCAGTTATGCAGGTTTAGTAAATCAACACGCTACATAGAGCAGTTATGTTAGGGCAGTCGTCCCCATCTAAATCTAAAACCTCTGAGATATGGTTTAAATATGGTATGGCAGAACCTGTACAACAAACCCGTCGTGAATGAATTAAAATACATTGGATAGCAATGTATCAATCAATCAACCTAGATAAGTATGGTGTTTTAACTGTCAGAATAAATGCTAGAATTCGGAAAGGAGTATATCCTACAGCAATGGTATTTGTAATATGAAAAATCAAATGTTTGATCTATTGCTAACGAACGATCTGCACAATTGCAATGATAATATAGTATATAGTATTCACAGGGAATATAGTATATAGTATTCACAGGGAATATAGTATATAGTATTCACAGGGAATATAGTATATAGTATTCACAGGGAA
>JANSTX010000987.1:0-23014 GCA_027564355.1 Penthetria funebris
ATATATATATATATATATATATATACATATATATATAGTATATCCTTCTAACATTGTTCTAATAAACGGACGGATGTACTATTCATTTAAATACAAATGGGTCTCATCACTCATTATAATCTTTTCATAAAAATAATGTATATAATGAACAAGTTGCGTTGAGTCTCTTGATTCAATAAAAGATATGGTTTTGATGACATTTTATTTCTACCCAAAATTTCACTTAACATGACACCGTACAACTAGTAAATTTTTTACTTTTATTTCTTTTTTTAAGCTATATTTGCAAAATATTCATTTCAATTCACTTATTTTTACAGTATAAATCGCCAATAATATATTTATGACTTTTGAATATGAGATGACTTAAGATGAATGTATAGAAAATAACAATAAATTACTGACTCTGCACATCGAATGTTGATTGATGGTCCCAAACCAGGCATTTGATAGATCAGTTTCAAATGTTTTTACGTTAAGTGGAAATGATTTTGTATTTTATGTGTGATTTATTTCGATAATGTGTGATTTATTTCCTAAAATTTTTATTTTTTATAACATCAGTAAACTAGAGATCTTAGAAGAAAAAATAATGGAAGACATTTTACGTTAGGCTAATTTTTTTTTCATTGTAACTATTGTACGCAATTTGTCGTTTGCGTTTAATTATTTTAGTTTCGATATAACATATCTATTTGGTATCAATTATTAAATACTATACTATTGTTACTATTACAAACATTAAATTTATATCAAGAAAGTAGTTCTTGCTTTTTACCATGTAGTGCTTTCTAATTAATCAGAATGTTTATAATCTTACGACCAATTATAAGATCTTTTATTTAGTATTTGAAATACTGCATTTGTTCAAGGTTTGCCGCTAGATCATTATTTTATATTCATTATTTGAACTAAATAGAATTTGATATTATATGTATATCAGATTCATTTGATGGTGAATTGAATCATAATGTACACTTTTCCTTTGTAAAATATACGGCGAAAAAGAACTGTAATTATATCGTTATATTATTAGATATTAAATAAGAACGAATTTTCAAATTCCTATGCTATTGTTATCATAGAAATAACTGAACTGAAAGCATTTTAACCATTTTCTCATCATTTATTGCATAACATGTGTTAAGAAAATTTTAAAAATTTATGGATCATTGAATTCACCATATGTCACCAAAAAAAAAATTTATTTCAAAACATATTGTATTTTCTACTTCCTTTATTGAATTATTAATTTCTCGATGCGGAATAATTAACTTGTATATTCAAAATTGTTGTACAAAATATTTACTTATTATTATTTATTTAAAATATATCCAGGTAGTATATTTTCTTGTTTTGTGTTTTTAAAAAATTGTAAATTTCACTATGTAAGCATTTAGTATTGCTGTATGTTCTTACACTATGGCTATCGTCATCTGAATTTAATCAGAATTTGTCACATTTTCGAATACTGCAGCATAGTAAAATTAATGGAGAATAATGACGGATTTATTTTTAAAGATTCTACATTACTATATACTATGTTCTTGTTCTGACAGACACTTGGTAGCAAAATGTATAAAGACATCAAATTATTTCCAATTTATGAATGGATAAATTGCAGCTACTATGACATATCTATAAATTATCAATCAAACCCCTATCAGTTATGACCATTACTAGAGATTTATTTCAAATTTCCTATTGTGCTGAGTATTCTATTTCAGATTTTCAAAGAAAAATATTCTTATGAATTTATGATTTTCATATGCATTAAGTAATCTTTGATAATTCCTGTTTTTGTTAAAGGCTTTAAAATATAAAATCAGATTATTTTTTTTTTTTTTAAATCCATGTATTATATTATAGAAATTAAATAATTATGTCACAGGATTCTTGCAAATTAAATTTGAAAAAAACCCAATTAAAAATAATGGAAATTTTAATATTTTCTTTTTCTATTAGGAAATTGAAATAAATATTTGCTAATTTATTATACTGTAAAAAAGTTTTAATTTAATTAAGTAAAATTGAAGTATCCACTTCGTATACTCAAATAGATTTTTTTATACGTATTAAATTGAATACTCGTATAGTTCTAATCAAATTATTCCTTAATATAATTTACAAACACCAGATGTTGTGTGTTTTCCAATAGTCCTTATAAGTTATATCACTTGGTTAGAAAAGATGTTAACTATTTGGAGTACGTATTTCTTATTTACCATATTTATTTGATGCTGAGATAATAGAATTTCCAATTATGATTTAAAAAAATAAAGGGATAATAGAAAAGAAAATTATTATTTTTAATTAAAATTGTGTGGCATTTTTGCAACTCTTTTCACATTTCTACATTTCATATACTGATTATCTATGATTTAGTTACACAATTTAAAAAGAAAAAATAATAATAATTAAATAATACAATGAAGATATTTTTATAATTTTAATTATTTTGTAAAGTAATTATATAAATACAATGCATTTAATGTTGCATAATTGAAAAATTTATTGATTTTATTGCTGATATGCATGCAGAATTATTTATTATTGGGTCATAGGTATATTATACTAAAAGTATACTATAAAATGAGTTCCTGAGTAGTATTTACCATAGTATTTTCTATCAGTATTGCCATTATAGAAACATTGTATTACTATACATGGACATTTTTATGCCAATTAAGGTATACTGTATTTTGTTTTTTTGAATAAGTTGATGTCATAAACAATATTTGAAGTTATCTAATCCTCTACATCATCTTACTTAATAGATTTGATTGTTATTTTTAATGGAGATCAGCTCAATGGTATGTTCTTATGTAAAATTATTCTAAAATGTACATGTTCATTTTTATAAATAGGAAAATAATATCCAATTCTGAAAATTTTTCTGCCAAATTATATCGTCACAAGGTAGGCAACATCAAAGAGAATTATATTTATATAAAATTATTTTTCCTCCCTAATTATTTGTACACTTCTCTATATACTTATGTAACTTATAATATACATAATTTATATATTGTACAACATCGCTTTTATTCTAATATTTAAAAACATTTAGAAATCTGGATTGACATTTCATTTCTATATATAGTACGCGATATATACATACGAGTATATATCGACATTTGGTTAAATTCATTTAAAAGTTACTATTCGATTTATTATAAATTACTTGGAAACACCATCAAATTGTACTTAGCTAAAATATTCAAAGTTTTAGTGTCTGATTAGACACTTATTTATTAACTAATAATTCTTCCACCAATCTAGGTGTATGTGAGCCTATAGACCGCATTGATAATAATACGGTAATACAATAAAGAACGATTGACTAACAGGAACGTACACAGACGAAGTTGCCGCAAGTCTACATCTGCGGGTAAAAGTTGTTTGTTGTGTAGAAAGTCGAGTCATATGGATTATAGAAACGTTGTCGATTTATTGCTAAACATTTTATTAAAATCTAAACACCTACGGCACACTTGATACCATAGATGTGTAGAATTTACGAACACAGTATATTTAAATATGGTATAGAAATAGGAAACATAAAGTAAAGACTTCGAAAATATTGCAGACCAGTCACAAAATGTGAAGCTGAAAGAGATATCGGCTGACACATATGAAAGGTGTCAATGCAAAATGGGGTATGGTAGGCGACACAAAAATGTAATTACAAACTTTGTGTTTTGTTACACTTCTTACCACAATATATGTAAGAAATAAGCAAGTTCCAAATAAGTACAATATGATTACAAATTGAGTTTAAAATTCCTGAGCTCTGAAAATATTCTCTACGTTAACTTCTTTCAGTTTTGTTGGTGTACTATTTAGTTGAACTTTGGAAGTACAATAAAATGATTGTATTTCTCCTTGCCGCATTGATGATGATGAGGACTAAAATCTTATTCTAAATAAATGTGTCAAATCGTGTTTTTTTTTTGCATTTTATGCTTTGTAAGTGGACATCTAATGTAGAATGAATGATCAATTTTTATAAGATTGAGAATGAAAAGATTAATAAATTTAGCAGTGCATCATTCGTTTTTCCAGAATTTCTTTGTATTTTATAACAAATTTTTATGAACTTTAATTTTAGAAAAGGTCTAGCTGTGCATTGATTATTTTGGTAAAAGATGATGAGTTCAATGAATTTCGTTTGTTAATAAACAAATATTTTACCGAATTCTTTTTAGAGTATTTTCAATACTTTTCCTTATATCTAATTTGTGTTCATGTGTATTCAAATAAATATCAAAATTTTTTAAATATTTACTTCACCAATCCATAAGCTGAAGCAAAATATTTTTGAAGCTCATTCATTATTAACATTGGAAAATGATGAGTAGCAATAATACATCATTTTATATATTGAAATGAAAATAAACAGACAATAAAAATTGAAATTTATTTCTTATCATGGCTATTGATGATGGAGATTGAATTTCTTTACTTTTAGTGTCATAATTGTTATGAATTCAATCTATCAATCATATATTGGGTAAAATATAATATTGACAATATTTGATTGATCTTTAACATCATATTCAATTATTTATTAGCGTTTATAAGATTATTAAAATTGAATTGGACATCTATTACCACCATATAATTTTAGTGAATAAATTAAATACAATTATGTGCCATGAACTGATGGATGTACTGAACACAGAAGACGAAGTTAACGTTGTATACTTTATTTAATAAAATAAATTGTATTTTTCTTTTTTCTAATTATATTTGCCTACCCATCATGAACTTTTGCATAAATTACAAGAAAAACGTTTATTTACTTTATGGTTTTTTCTTTTTGATAAAAGTTGGAAAACTTTTTCCAATTTTTTTTCTTTTATTTTCCATAAATCAATCAATTTAATTTTACATGATTTTGAATATAATTTTGAAGTTAAGATAAAATTAATAAGCCCCATAATATTATGTATTATATTAAATACTTACAAATTGATACAGCAATCAGTGTTTACCTTGGTCTTTAATTAATTTAATATTTGAAATATAGCCATATTGATATATAAATAGAATATCAATTAATTAATATAAGATTTGGATTCATATACATAATAACGTTCATTTTTTGTTAGTATAAATCAATCAATTAATACCCCTTTATCAGATTTGTGACGTTCAAAATGGTTTCATGAAAAATAGATCAACGATTGACGCATAATATTCATATTGCGACAACTTGTCCATAAAATACAATAAACTTCATGCCATCAAGTAACATTAATGTCCTTAAGACAGGCTCGGCAAATAGAAAGATCTCCGCAAATATGGCATGAATGCTAGACAACAGCGTCCGAAAATTGTACATAAATTAAAGTAGCTTTTATAAAATATCATTCTTTATTATATAAGATTTTTTATAAAAAAGTACTTCAATAATTTCATCAATAGTAAATCTCAGCGATATAAACTTTATATTCCTTTATATTGAATTTCACAGAACATAATAACTATGGCGTTAACGAACCATTCAACACAATGTATGTGAATCTTTTTATGGCGTTAACGAACCATTCAACACAATGTATGTGAATCTTTTTACAATATTATTAAGAATTTGAGACGAATTAAGATCTGGATTTCGACATAAAATTAAATTTGTTTTCATATTTTATAATGACCACGTTTCAATTGAATATATTTTTTGTTAATTGTAGTATTTGGCATACCTTCTGGTTGTGAATCTATAATGGTTGTGAATCTATAATGCGTAATATGTTAGGTACACATATTTTGTACTTACTTATCTTATATTGAGTATATAACATACATAATCTTTTTGGAAATTCATGAATAAACTTTGCAAGGAAATAACATTCCAAATTCTGGTTTTGAAGTCGATTTTTCTTTAATTTTTCATATTGGATGCTTGTTTTTCTATGCAAAACTTTTCGACTGTAAGAAATATTCGTATGTACTTGAGAAAAGAACTTTTCGTTTACTTCGCAATTTTTTTTTCCTTTTGACTGATGTATGCATATTACATATTATATTTCTGCTAAAGCACATACACCAGATACTATATTAAATATTCCAATCAGGTTTTTGCAATACATCAGACAGATAAAAAATAATATAACAACTTCTGCAAACATTGATTTTGCTACGAATTGTCATTTTGTTGAAAAATTATTTGCACACCAAGAAGTGTGAAAAAATGTCACAAAGAATACTAAGAATTATTTGTATTTCACCAAATGTTCAAGAATAATACATAAAAGTTCAATGTAAAATACTATAATAAGAATGTATGATATACGAGTATGTGACATCAACTAAAATATGGAATATTAATCGAATATATGACTTACGAAGGTTAGAGAGGTTATCGACAACTAAATCATCATACGTAATTAGGAATATAGACCAGGAACATTGAGTAATCCTAGTTAGAACTTTAAAAATATAATTAAAATTTACTAACTGTAACAAGCCTATAAAAAATCTTTTAAGTGTGGCAACCGACAATGTTGGCTAAAAATATTGGTATTGTGAGGATTTTAAAAAACGATAACAAATTTCTTATCTATTCATTTAATTATCCACCGCTAAATCTAGTAAGCATACCATCGAAATTTAAAAAAAAAATCGATATCTGTAATTTTAAGATGATTATTGGATCCCACATTTATTGTCTTTTACTGACATAATGTCACATTTACAATCACTCAACTTAGAATTACAGAGTAAACAGAAAACTTTTGCTGATCTTTAAAAAACAAAGCCACAATTTAAATACAATTTGATAATAAAATACTTCATTCACTGTCAAAGTCGCAAAACTTCATAAATATCAAGATAAGGTACAGAAAATTAGGGATTTTTTTTTTATTAAATTTTATTGGAGAAATTGTATTGGAAATTTTTGAAAATTTTCATCAATTCGTACTTGTTGTGTAATAATTAGTGACTATTTCTCTATATCTTAAGTATAAGTTATCTGATCTGTGACGGAGAGATGGAAATATTAGAAATTCAATAATTGGCAGCAAAGATACAAAACACAAAACAACAACTGCATATACCAATTGTGGCTCCGGAAATTCTGAGTTTATTAATTTCGGCTCTTGTGGGTATATAAAAAACCATGTTATTTTGATTTCTTCTATATGGGGTTGTGATCAATATAATATAATTTATGATTAGTACGTTTTTTCCCCCCCTATTGTACATTTGGGTACTAAAGACAATACTATGACTAGAAATAATTAGATAAATTATGAAAATTTCTTTTTCCTTATAATACATTTTCAATTACGCATCATTGATAATACTACACACGTTACTCAATTTCAATTATATATAAAGTAAAAATTTGTAATTAAATATCTTCTTATTTATTCATTTTTATGTTGTTTACGAGACAAAGTAAACAAAAAATCAAGACTTTTTCTTATTAAAAGAAATATCTTGTACTGTATGAGAAAATTGAATAAACAAATCAAAACTAATAAAGCATCATCATTTCCATTACATTTATACGTACGAGTATTGTGACTATTAATTCACCATATGGACTTAGAATTTTGTTCATTTGAAAATTTTCTTTGTGGAAAAACTCATCTATCTAAAAAAAAAATAAGTGTAATCAAATGAATATCTAATGTTATTTATTAAAGTAATATATTTTTCTGTTTAAAAGAAAAACTATTTAATTTATTATTTCCTTTAATTCAACAGGTCCACTTTTGTTTGCGTGCCAAAAAAAAAAAAGGTTTTGTTTGGCGTTGTGAACATATAGAGTATTAGGGAACCTATACGAGAATAGAAAAAGTGAGTATTATAATTTTTCATTTTCCTGATAAAATATTAATTTATTTTCTTTAATTTACTTTAAAAATTTGAAAAGGAAATTTATATAAATTTATAACATTACTCATTTCATTGTAATATTCGTACATAAATATATGTGGTTATGAAATGAGGGGTTTTTAAAACAATGTGTGTTACAAGTACACATAATTTTTACTGCTGAATACCTTGAGGAAATTGCTATTAATTAAATCAATTTTGTTGGTTGTATTTTTTCGTTTAAAAAACAATAATTAGAAAAAAAAAAATAAGTTTTAAAATAAAATTAATGATTATTGTGTTATTTATGAGATGCGAAATATAGGGTGCTTTACATTTGCACACATTTATTTTATTCATTTAAATTATGAAAATTTTAAAAAACTTCCGTTATAGCATATGAAAAAGGTCGCATGCAAAATTTCAGGCAGATAAGGCACCTCAATGAATCCTCCTGTTCCGAAGTGATAAAAGATTGGAATATCATTTGTAAAAAGTGAATGGAGGCCAAAATAAGATTTTGTTGAAAAATTAATTAATTTCGGTTTATAAAACTAATTTTATTTTTTTTTATTTTTGCACTTTTACCTTCATTATCAATTCATCTCCGTAACATAAATTAAATTCTCTTAGTAGTTTTAAAGTTTTACATATTATGGATAATTAATTACTACATGCCGGAAAACGCATTGCACTGAAACTTCTATATATTTTAGTAACGAACATTTGCTTTATTTATTATAATAAAAGTTCGATAAATATTCTCAAGTAAAAATAAATAAATTATACATAAAATTAAATAAAATAGAGAAAATGAAGTAAAACTTAATAAATTGTTGGACGAAAATCTATAAATTTATATAAAATATACTATTCGAGAATTGTAGCCTTAGAGGAAAATTTATAGACATTTACAAAATAATATTCAAGGATTCGCCTTGATTGTTTTTAAAACACTTTTTTTAATACCACTAAATTTGAAGAAAATTTGTTATTTTAAAAAAAAAACTTCCAAAATTATCCTTTTATTGGAGAATTAAAATTTACATTGATTTTGATTTTTAAAATTAACAGAATTCAATTTAATTCTTGCTGGTATTTTATTTAAATAGTAGCATGTAGTGACATATATTATAAGAGTTTCTGTTCGACTAGTATTATTGAGCTTATCGCTTTGGATTACAGTTTTTTTGTGATTGCATCTACACATGTTTTCAATTTTGTTAATTGCATTCAATCATTTATTGTTTTCAAGTATAGGTTCATGATTTTAGATATAGTAGATAATCATACGTTTATTAAGTCATTAAGAATATTTTAACTTTCTATCTTTCTATGTAATAATTTTGATATGACTGAAAATAGTGAATTCAAGTTTTGCAGAATCGATTTGATTCATCAATCAACTTCTTCGTTGAGTTGTTAATTGAGAACCTATAATGATGGAGCTCAATTCATCAGTTGTCAATAATACTATTGTATGGTGATAATCAGATAGTATACCGATTTCGTTTCATTTTTACAATTTTATTCTTATTACTTAGTAATATATATATATAACAATAAGGAAACTCCATTAATCTATAGAACATGCACTATTATATATAATAGGCCTCTTGCGTAACATTTCCCAGTGAATAATTTTTATAACTCACTTTTTATTACATTACAATTTCAAATATACGTCTAGCATGTGTTAGATTTCTTGTTTTGTTTATGTACACACTTATAAATTTATGTTATCGTTGCAAATAAATTTATTAGAATTATTTTAACCGAAAGTAATATTTGAAGCTTAGAAAACTTCTGACATTAGAATAATATTCGTATGTAGTTGAATATATGTCAAATATATTTCAGTCAAATATAAATTGCGAGTCATTTATCAATTTAGTCTGAATATCACAAGTTTCTTTACACATATAACATCAAATGTTAACAGAAAAACTATATACGTTTCTAATATACTTTGTAATAGCATGTAATTGATAGGTCATTCAATTTGAATCACAAAAAATTAATATTACGACCTGTATTTTAAGAAATGACATGTATTTGTAATCGTGTTCTCTGTAGTTAGGATGTAAATATAGATTCAGCGACCTCAAAATGATAGCTACTTTTCTTTTGCAATCTTCTACGGATGCACTTGACATTCGACAAGAATATCTAGCATATTATCTGTGTTACTGTTTGAGTATCTGTATCATCTGTATCTGATATATAACAGTTGGCTTAAAATTAGTGTAGTCGTTTTTGTATCTCGTTGTAGAATTTCATGCAAATATAAAATAACAGATATTTTTTATACATTATTAGAGAAACATTTTCTCAAAATCCTTTAATTATTTATCATTTCAATTTATTATTATATTTCCACTATAGATAAGACTGTTATCTCTCGTTTCTGCGGCAATGTTATTAGGAAATCAGGACGTCTATAATCTACTTGGTTAATACATTTGTGGAAAAGCTGTTGGCAAAATACAACATTTCTATTTATAATATACTTCATATACTTATGTACATAATTCTCGTAATTTTCAAAATTTTGGTACGATTTAGTTTTTTGCATTTTTATAACAGCATTTGCAAATTGCATAAAATTATGGTTTTATCTTTGTATGCCACAAGTACATAAAGATTAATATTGCTGAAACGCAAGAAAACTCATAAAATATTATATTAAATATGATAGTCTTTGATGTCTTTCATATATAAAAAAAATTATTATGCATTTTTTTAAAGATTTAAATTCATTTATTACTAAAAGTGCAATTACATTAAAATTTCATAAATTTAAATTGCATTAAATATAAATTTTAAGTTTTAATCAAATGCAAGAATAATGAATACATTCATTGGATGATAAAAAGAAAATTGGTGTTGAAAAGTTTTATTCTTTTTAATATTCAATATAATGAAGACAATAAAACATGAGTAATAATTATGGAAAAATATTTCTTATAACTTTAATTGAATAACTAAACATTGAAACATGAAACATAATTTCTAGTCTGCTGATGTTCAATAAAAGTAGAACATTTATGAATGCCATTTATATAATAATATAAGCTAATTAGCTAATTCTTTTAATTGGCTAATAAAAATTTCCCTTTATAATTCACTTCATCTCTTCTTAATAATTATTCCGATTCTATTCTAATTTCTTTGCTTATATTCACCACCCTATTAGTTTTTTTTTTAGTGGCGTAAATGTTTAAATGAAGTGATCTTCTATCAACTCCAAGTGACGGAACGTCTTAGTATATGTTTAAATGAAGTGATCTTCTATCAACTCCAAGTGACGGAACGTCTTAATAAAAATATAAAATTCACCGTAGAATATGTTGTCGATAAATATTTCGTTATATGTTGAATACGACATTTTCAAATTTGATTATTTTGGTATATGAAATATCAACCGATTTGAGTACTTAATATGAACTATAGACTCAATTGCTGGCTTCTTTCATCGTCCTTCAGTACAACAATATTTGTATATTGCTTGCCTTTGCATATTTGCTAACAGTTTAATATGAATATATACAATAACCAAATAGTGAACACTGTAAACACCACCGCACAATTTTGTCAGTTGATGTCAGTTAATTGTGAATAATTGTTACAAATTTTAACATAGTCTTGAATCTTTTGTAGTGATTATTCAATCATATATTGGATTCCAGCATGACTCCGTGTTGATTTTGTTGTTTAGCAATAAACCACCTCCACTGCCTTGATCCATGTGATTCAGGCTTCCAGAAAACAATAAGTTTTTATCCGTTGATTTAGAATTTTGTTTTTCTTTTCACAATTATTAAATATGGCGAAATTAAATTTAATAAGGCGATGCAATATCCAAAATGGCGAAATAATATTCTTCAAAATGGCGGTTTTATTCAATATGGCGATTATATTCAGTATGGAGATTGCCTTCAATATAACGATATTTATCAATATAATGATATTTATCAAAATTACATTTTTTATCCATAAACTTAACTGTTAAATAAGATGGCGATTTACAAAATAGAACAGAATTTTCTACATTATACAGTTATAATGATGATACATATGGTCGTTAACATCAGCATTTAATAATAAACATATTTTTTTATAAAAATTTCCTTTTATCACGAGAACCAAGACATTTTGTATGTATCTAGTAAAATATTAAACAGATAATTCCTTTAGGACTAAATATAAAACACAAGGACATTTTTTTTACGATAAACACTTGTGAAGTGTATATATTTATATGTAGGTGATGTAGATGTGTACATAGGAATAAATTTATGAATGCAACAGTTTTATAAACATGAAAATCTCTGAATACATAGATTTTTATTTACATTATATTTTATGTATATTATAATGTGTGTTTGTGTATAATAAATGAGGATATTTATTATTTACATGTAAAATTTGTACAATAATAACATAATATAAATGTTCAAATAGAAATGTCCGAATTTTTGTATTAAATGCAAAATACTCGTAGATCAATAAAATGATAAACAACAAAATAACTCATCATCATTTCGTTTATTTGGACTGTTTTCATTAAAATAAATTATTCGTTCACGTAAAATTGGAATTACTCGTATTTATTGATTTTTCTGTATATTTAAATTGAGATTGATGAATTGAATGATGAAGACTATATTGTAATTTATAACATTTTCAACAATTTACAAATTTTTCTGTTTGCAGTTCAAAATTCCATTGAATATTAATCAAAATAAATCAAAGATCATTTAAGTATTTTGTTAAATTCTTGATAAATAGCTTTCCTTTCTTTAAATTGCTTTTTAATTTTGAGGTATTTAATCGTGCAATCAATTAGCTCATTATATAATTATCAGATCGCGTAAAATAAACTATGCGTTTAGATGAATAATCTTTAATAGAAATTCTAATGATGCGTGACTTAGCAAAACAGTACTATTTGTCACATCTATTTTAATTACTTGGCAGCATTTTCGTCCACTCGGTCGGAATATCATTGTGGTAACTACAATTTAACTCATAATATAGCGATGTTAATGTTTACCAAATATTATTAGTACCATTTTCCAACTCTGTTGTAATACAAATTTAATTCAAACATATTTTTTTCTCATTTGTGTTGAATCATCACATACCAATTCAGCAACACTTTTTAAATTTCTTTAGCATTTCTGTTGTTCATACAATAGAAACGAATTTCCATTGATTTTGGTCGAACTAACATATACTAGTGAAATTATAGTAAAAATATAGATAATATCATTCCTGTTCAGAAATTTTCTTATTTTGATACCCATGTCCAGATACTGAAGGTAGAGTGATAATACCCTACTCCTTTTACCTTTTGTTCCGATATACTTTCATACCTTATCAATATTTTGATTGCAGTTAAATGGGGTTTTGACATGAACAGTGCCAATTGTAATTCTTCAAATTCAATATCAATTCTACCATTGATTGCAGAATTTAACGATCTATTAATATTTTTGTTGATTTTATATGCAATAAAATTTTCAAGGAAAATTTGTGTACGCACATCATACATAATACCACGAGGATTATAAAATGTAGTTCATTTTTTTGTTTTAATTATTATGTCATATAAGTTATTTAAATTCTTCTATTATATATAAAATAGATGTCATTGTTAAGGAGAGAGTGACACATGATTTAATTAGCTAAAGTTCAAATTTGCATATTGCTATGGTAAACAGAACCACCAAAGTGTTATAGGTGAATATAAAGTATGTAATAACATTACCTTCATTTAGAGAGATGCTATTCAAAACGTTTAATGAGTTTGAAATTGTTAACACTTTATTAAAATCACAGAATTAAAGGAATTCAACATTTTGGAGACTTCTTATACATCATTTACTCATTAATTATTAAATTTAATTTACTAAATTTAAATTGTTGCTGAAAATTTTGTATACAAGTAGTATATAACATTATTGATTTATGCATTGGTAATGGTAAAACGGTGTAGATAAATGCCAAGCTTTTAGATGAATTGGCTAGAATTATTGTATAATTTTTAATTATAGTGATTCTATACTTTAACCTGTTTCAAAGAATTAACAGTGAGTCTTTCGTTTATGATAATGAATGAAGTAATCTACTTACATCTAAGTAATTAAACCTGTATCACATTTATCTCCAAGTGATATCAAATCAATTTCTAGCGTGTGTGTGATTGTAGTTATAAATATGTTGGTGTTTGATGCCAAAATGAGTAATTTCTAAACCACAAATGAAGTACGTACTCGAGAATGTATACACTATTCTATTGAATAAATTCCAATGTAGAACTGGATATCGATGTAACATAATGTTATTTTCATATTAGAAATGGTAATTGACAATCTTTATATACCCAAGTGTTGTAAAGGTTGATATGATGATTTCCATTATATAATTACATTATTTAACAGTAGGTACTATTTAACGTCTATGCACATCGAAATTAATTAAATAAATCTCTGTGGAAATTTCACACAATAGTCAGGACAAAGGTGTAAATGACAATCTTTATGCACCCAAGTGTTGTAAAGGTTGTTATGATGATTTCCATTATACAATTACACTGATCAACAGTAGATACTATTTAAAATCTATGTACATTAAAATTAATTTAATAAATCTGTGTGGAAATTTTACACAATAGTCACAACAATGTAATTTGTAAATATCCCTATTAAGGGTTATAAAATACTTAATTATGTAATTCTATTTTTTATATGTAAATTAATGTGTGTATTAAAAATCTGAAAATTCATTTCTGAGTACACGACATAAAATTGTCATACTATTAAAATTTTATAATATAATAAAATTGAATTAATTTAAAATTTGGCATAAAACCATGTATAAATTAGAAAAATAATTCATATACTAGGAGATGAACTTTGATTAATGAAATATAAGAATATATTAGTCGTACAAAACATAATAAATAGAAACCTAAAAAATATTATACAAAAAGATTATGAAAATTATGTACATTAGTTTTAGTGTTATGAAGTATATCACTGAATGCAAATATAGAAGCATTTCATCTGAAATTGCTTTTTTCAGCAGATCTGCTGAGAACTACCTGAAAAACTGTCCATAAAATCACACAAATTACTTAGTAATATCGTCGTAATTAGAATATTATTATATAGAGAAGGTTATACTGTCGATAAATAAATTTATGTTTTTATGGTACTACAAAATAAGTGAAATTTTACGAATTTTATCAATATTTTGACACAATTCTAAAAACTGGCAAAATTATTTTACTGGCGTTATTACGAGACAAGTAGCGATACACGGTATAAAATACACATTTTGCAATCAAGTGCCGTAGAGCAAATATCAATTTTCGGTGATGGATCGAGTTTTGTAATATATTGGTCTGTGGAATATTCACTTCTAAGGTCTAATCTAATCAGGGACTAGATTTTTTAATAATTTTAATTGATAATTTGATCCGGTGCCGACAGTTAAAATAAGTTGAATGGGCTTAGTCCATAAAAGTATCAAATAAGTTTAACTTTTCATAAAAAATTTATTTTTCTTAAATTTTCCAATAATTTTTCACTATATTTTCGTTTTTAAATTTCAAATAAAAAACATACTAAAACTTCTCAACTCAATTCGAATATATTTTCCATATATTATTATAAACATACATTTTTCATATTATAGACATATAATTGGAATCATCAATTTTCCATTCAATTCAATAAAATTTTCCACAAAATATTATTATTTTTTAATATAATATAATATATAATAAGGTTAGTTCAAAATACCCGTAATTTTGAGTTGAAGTTTAAATATTCGTTTAAAACTCTGTATACAAACATTGATTTCCACAAGAAAATTATATTAAAGTACATATTTAAATTTATACTCTACTCGTTCATTGAATGAATGAATGAATGATTTCCAATTGGGAAAATGGAAATAAGAAATAATATGTAAAAATGAAGACTATAAAATATTTTCTTTATAATATACGATTATTATCTAAAAACAATTTAATTTTCCATTCCATAACAAGTTCCTTAAAAAAAGGATTAAAGTTTCTTTTAAATGTGTGAAGTAGTTTAGGCAATTTTGTATTTGTCAGCTTATTTTTGTGAAATGACATTCATTTTCATGAATTATTTTGTAATTTCCAGACTTTCGAGAAATGACAAATTCATGAATTCATTGCATCCAATTTGTGAAGCATATACAGAAATTAGCTGCGCAATGATCCTATTGTCCTAGAGACCATCTAATCACCTCGACCTGGTTGCATTTTATTGTAATGTATAATAATTAAAGAATTTATAGAAGATTTACATATTCCATGTAGTTTATGACCAAAATTATTTACATAATGCTTTCAATCAATCACTGATTGTGTGCATAATTCATTATAAGGTGTCAATTAATAATACATTGAGATGAGAAGACAGTAAATTCCAATTAAATCCTAGACAGGATTAATGTATTTTATGTAACATATGATAGAAACACTTTATTTCAATCCTTAAAATATAGTTCATCAAACATTTTGTAAATTTACCAACTTTCAAGACTTTCTTAACAAATATTTGTCATATAAGAAATTTGGTATTCCTTTGGGATTTTCATTAACGCATATAATCAATAATTAATGATTGTCACAAAGTAAGAGTACATTAACAATAGCTGTAATAATAATTTCAGATCTTTATTAAAATGTATATAACAATTTACAAATAAGTCCATCAAGTAATCAAGTAACATCCATTTCTATTAAGGATAAAGGATATTATTTGCTGTATATATATCATATGTATGAGTATATAGCACAACAAGAAGGATCCACCATTATTTACTTGATTATGCGGATTTATAAAGAGAAAAAATGAACCCTTTAATAATAATTTAATATTTGAACACCTTTATTTATCTTTCACTTTCTTAAGTGAATACTCGTAATTATGAAAATATACACTTTGTCGCATAAACTTGTATATTTTATAATTTATTCAATTTTTCTGCCTTCCATTAAAATATGTATTACGTATTTTGATTATGTGAAGAAAATTGGAAAATATTATATAGGAATTGTTTATGAATGCATGTCTAAACAATCCATTCATTGATTATGAAAAAAAAATTTTTATCCTTTTTATTGAGCCCTATAAATTTGGAAAAGTTTCTATATAATAAATGTGTGTGGGTGTGTTTGTGTGTACAGTAGTAGTTTTTCATAAATTTCAGTTATATTCTCTTCATTTTTTTCCCCAATAAAATACTATATTTGTGAATGGCAAACAAAATATTTTTTTAATCAATTTCAATTATCCTTTAAACATTTTCATAGACAGATTCTGGAATTATTTTCTAAACTAAGTTTTGTTTGCTTATATTTCAATGTGAATTTGTTAAAGGATATATACGAATATGCATACATACATTTTCCAAGATTTTCTAATGTTTGTCATATATTTAAAGTACATTGAATGCAAACGTATGTCAGAATTATCAACTACGAAGTTCAATTTAATGGCAATTTAAATTGCATATTCACTAGAATTGGTTTCGAGTACTGTGATGATCAGCAATATTGATTTTAGATTATTATGCCATTGAAATTTAAAGCGTGTTCATATACGAACAGGGGAAACTATTTAAAATTCATAATTGCACTTAATTATTAATCCAACTTAATGGTAGTACATTAAAAATTAAAATCAATATTGTTTCAATTACTATTAAGTTAGAGGATATATTTAATAAATTATTGATGAAATTAAATTTCTTTCTAATGTAAACTACAAAAAAATCTACAATTTTTCATCATCCAAAGAAAATTGTTTCAATATTTAATTAAGGTCAATTGAAAATGTATGTTATATAAATTAGATTAGTAATAACTATAGGACGAATTGAAGAGGATATAAGAGGATATAAAGAAATAAATAAATTATAATAACAAGTTTTGGCCGAATAATATATATAAGAATATTATTTGTTTTTCACTAAAAATGTTTTTTTGCCAATGGAATTCTTTTTTTTGCCACATGGATGATATGAGCCAGACTGATGATTTTTTTACTTATATCAATCACAATCTAGTGATATGTTACGACGTGACGAAAAGATCTCAGTCGACATGAATTTCTAATCATCTCAAATTGATTAAAATTATGTATAGTTGCGACAATTTGAAAGTGACGAATATCAATATATCACTTATCCAAGTTTTCATCAATGTGTGGCTTAGATGCGTATATTAGGAATATTTTGGATTTGTTAGATCAAACCGCTCGTTGATTTTGTAACATGTGCACATGAATGGATTTCTTAATTCTGTTCATTGTCATTTGACACCTGTGGTAAGATGTTCAGTGAATTAAATATTCAGGCCGAATATTATTTCATCTATTCTTATAGATAATCCATTTGCTTTTTATATATTTTCATAAATTAATGATTGTTGTGATAATTCATTTGTTCATACGAGTATTCTACCTAAAGTTAAGATACTTGAACACTATATGGTGAATAGGAGGTGATCTTTTTAATATGTCGACATATCTTTTGTTTGTTTTTTTTTTCTGATTTTGATTTCCATTCATATTATTATATGCATCGCGAAATAATAGGCACTAATTGCCACGTCCCGGCTACCAAAGTACTGACTAACATAATTTCATTGGAAATATTAAGACGATATTAAGAAAATATTTTTCGTACACATGAAACTTAATGCTATATTCAAATATTATTAATTAGATAATAATGTAATTATAACTAATGTAAAAAATATTGATTGTAATAAATTATAGAATATACACGGTTTCAATGATGTATGCCGTTTTGATTGGTAATTCAAATTTCCATGTAGCAAAAAATCAATAGTAAAATAATAAATTGCTTCTGCGACATGTTAATGTAGGTATATAGAGGAGGAGGAGGAATTCGAACAATAATTTGGAAAATAAATCAAATGTGAAAGGAATTTAATTATTTATGTACAATATGAATAATGTTTCAAATCAATTACTATTTATATTGTTAATAATTTATATTATAAATAATTTACGTATATAAATAATTTATAGTTGGAAAATTTTAAAGAACTTTTCACGGTCACAATATAAACGTTAGATGATAATTAACAGAGTGATCATAGATAATAATATAATATACATTTTAGCGTGAGAAAAAAACAGGTGGTATATTAAATTATTTTACGAGAACAAAACAAATATGATAAATTTTAAATTACAAAAGTAGTCTGTTTGCGGACAAACAACAACTGCGATTTGTGGTATTTGAGAAATTCACTTTTAATGTTATGATGAGAAATTTTGTAACTTCTTAAAGAAATGTAAAGGATAATCAGATTTTTACTTATAATTATTGTCTAGCTTCCCGATTTTACTGCACCTGCTTGAGCCAGTCTGACTCTTCTGTGTTTTCTTTTTTTCTTTAATTACCGGACATTGTCTCATATTCCAAATTTTAAAGTTTTCATTCACAGTTTTTGATGTCAATGATCTGTGCATTTTGTTCTATAACTATTTTATTACTATTTCTTCTTGAATCTAAATGATGTTTCATTAGTTTTTAAGTTTTTGCATGCATTCCCACGAGTATTGGAGATTTGTTGTCTATCCACATATTATTTATATATATTTAAAAACTATTTGAATTTAATTGTGCTAAAGAGACTTATTATTTTAACTATACTATAATCTAGATATGATATGATAAAGTTAAGTCTTTTAAATTTTCAATGAATTAAATGCGCCTTTATAACTCATATAATTTAAATTAGTTATTCATATAAAGTCGTATAATAGTAATTATCTAATACAATTATTCATATAGTATACACTATATATGTTATAAATAGTCTTTTACATTGACTTTATATAAATTACTCAAAGTTTAACATTATGAATTCATACGTTAGGGATTAATTGACCTAGAAGTTGCTTGCAGCATTATATTTAATAAACTGTGCAGAACTTTAAAGTGGATGTATAAGGGTATTTTTAAATTTCAGAATTTGCTGAATATATAATTTATTATATTTTTTTAATTCATTCTTTAATTTACGATAAAAATTATTAATTTAATAGTAATCGTCTACCACCTCATCTGACTCAGTTTTATTAAATAGTTGATTTTATATTGGTATGCGTACATCCAGGTTCAGTTTCATATTGTGCACAAATTTATTATTTTTCATTAAATCTACTCGTATTTACCAGATCAAAATACTTTTAAATAAATAGGTAAATATATGTGCTTAGTAATTACAAATTAACAGAAATTATATAAAACTTTAATGAAGTATACAAACGACTATTTACAAATAGTTAAATGGAACACATTAAATCAATTTCATTGGGGAACAATCGGTTTTCTTTGCGGGAGTTATTTGGTCCATTAAAACGATTATATGTGGAAAACACAATTTTCAAATAGAAAATTTCGATTAAGCTTTTTTTTGTGATAAAAACGGAAATGAATCTATTTGCCAATATAAACAACATTTGTGTATATTCGAGGATTACAAGCACATGCATATATAAAAGTAAAATAGATGGAAATAATCCTTGTCGTCAATTTGTACCCAATATTTGTTACCATATAAATATATATATATATATACAGATGAATGTAGTATGAGATTATATAATATGTTAAACATTGCTTTAAATTTGATATTTTATTTTAAACTAAAAAAACATGTATATATATATATATAAACATAAACAAATATAAAGTTGAATCGGATGTTACAAAAACGATTCAATATATAAAATATATATTAAAATATATGTTCGAAAGTGGTATTTTTTTTAAAAAATAGGCTTTAAAATTTACTATCTAAATATATTCGTATTAACAATATATTTATATCTTTTGTTAAAATATAAGATTTTAAAAGTTTTAAAAATGAAAGAAAAATCCTATTTTTCTTGTTTATGGTGTAATATTTATATAGAATAAATAAAAAGTTTTATTTTTGTTTGGGTAGTATTACCGCTGATAATGGTCGATTTAAAATACCATTAATCCGCTTGATAAATGCGTGAAAAAAGATGCATTTTTTATTAAGCAAATAGTTATTTTATCATTATTGATTTTGTCCGTGTTCGTGCCGAGTAATCGTTGTGAAACCCAAACCGTTTTCCATGGCTAAATTCTTAGTACTTTAAGCGGTATTAATTTATAGTCTAAAAGACAGTCTATTAAACTAGCCTTTGACTTTACGACATTTGAAGCCATTTCCTACTGCTAGCTGTTGTGAACTAATGTGAGCAATCTGACATTTTCAGTGTTTTTTAATAGAGTACTATATCGGGAAACTTTTCGAATCCAAGATGAATTTGTAAACGCATTGTTCTACAAATTTACAGTAAATCGAGTTTGGTCAGCAATTAAGAGTATACTGATTTAATGTTTAATGTTTAATGTATGCGGGTGGACTGTCTACTGTTACAATAGGAAATTTTATTGTCTCCCATTGGTTTCTTTTTTCAGTTATAATTGTTTTTGACGATTGTATGTACTCAAAATTAATATAATTTACCTGCCAGATTTTACACCAGTCATATATCGATGATTTCACATTAAAATATAATTCAAATGAAAATGTAATATGAAAAATATTATATTTCTTATAAGAAAATGCTTGCCTATATATAATAGTAGAAATAAATGGTATACATTTTTTTTTATATCACATATTCGAACATCTATCAAAATTTGAATTATTCTTTTCTAAAATTCATTGAATTAAAATTTTCAATATTAGTAAAATACACACAGCTGAATTTTAAATTAAATTAAATTAATAAATTAAAAATTCTATTAATATAAATTCAATATATTGAAGGAATTCTTTCAAAATTATAATCCTGGTATATTAAATAAATTCTTTTTATCTTTTTAGTCTGATTTGAGCTTCTACAAATTTTAAAAGTCGAACAATTTCAAAAATATGTTCAATGCAATATTTATAAAATTGAAATCGTTTGTATTGTTGAACAAAGACACAGACAAGACGTGGTCTAATAGTAAAACCAAATTGTAGTTATATAGAATGCGAGTGTGATGACTAAGCCAGTCTAGTTATTAAAGGTAATACCCAAGAGATAGCATAATATTGGCAATTCCTACAGAACAATCACCATTGTAATATTTGTAAAATAAACTTAACATACATTACGTCTGTGTTGAAGTGAATCTTTGATTAGTGATTTAAGTATCACCAATAAGTCGAATGACTAGTCTTTGAATTATTTGACCCTTTTTAAATGTACAGTAACATGGATAATGTAGAACTAATTATAGTTGTTCTGGTCAATAAGAGAGATATTAACAATTAATAATTAATTCGTGAAATCTCGTGGCGGTAATTATGTATTGGGCATTATATTTTGTCGGTCACCCTATTCGTGACAGCTGTGTTTTAATGTGATTGCACTGATCGTCTGTAGATTTTCTTAATTTCTTAAAATTACAATTTAAATTATACTAAAATTATTACATATAAAGCAAATGAAATTTTTTAAATCACCAAACTGAACTTAAATTATGTTGGACAAGGATAATAGTGAACAAATTTCTTTTTAATTAAAAATTGTATATTAAATTTATACTTATAATATTTAATGGCATTTAATTACATAGCATTTGTTAGGGCTGTAAAATATATGTATGGGGTACTTTTCTCTTTACTTGCTATGCTGACACCTTATCTAGGGATATCTTGGGTTATGCTTATCTTTGAAATAATATTATGTTTATATTTAAATACTAACAAGGCGTATATCGTGAATTCTAATTCGACTATTATTCTAATGTTACTAATATTCTAATGTTATCATTTCTATGTTCATGTGGTTTTTCCACATAAATAATATTTTCCATATGCTATTATTTATATGATATCCGAATCAATTGTGAATGTTAAAGATCCTACACAATTTTCTGTTAACAAAACATTTTCCTTGTAATAAATCAGAATTAAATATATTTTCCATTTGATTATGCAATATTTTGCATTATCCACATAATACACTCGTGTACAGTAAATTATAATTTATAATAAAAAAAACTATTTATTACACAATGCTATTATTAAATCATAAGTAAATAATTTATTGATGTAAACATAGAA
>JANSTX010000998.1:0-23013 GCA_027564355.1 Penthetria funebris
ATTATTATGAGCAACTACTTTTAGTTGCAAAGACTAGTTATAATTATACATTTACCTTAACGGATCCATATTTTATATAGTTGTTTATATAAAGTTGCCTAATTACAAAAAATATAAATAAATATTTGAAGTAAAATCAGTTACTTAATCTATTTATCTCAGTCTGATAAATTTGGGAAGCTCCAACATAAGGGGACAATGTAAAAATCAATAACCATATATTGTAAATTTAACTTGTATATTAAAAGGTGTCTATTTGAGCTAATTTTAAACTATGCAATTAATTAAATTCTTCTTATTATAAATTCACATAATTTCAAATTACACTGAACGATTTTATCACAAAATTAATTATTAATTAGTTATTTTTTTCACTCTGTCTTAACAGTAATTTTTCATAAACTACGAGGTAGTATATTTAAAGTTTTAAATTATTTTGTTTTCATAAAATGTTTGTATCAGGAATACAATTAATACAAACATGAATGCTAATAATATTTTATTTAAATTCAACAACCTTTTTTAAGACACTGTCGCCTGTTACTGAATCACTTTGAATAAGAAAATTATAAATCAATGTGATTTTTTTATGTTTATATTATTTCAGTTTTTGAATATATGGAGAGAGAGACTCTTATTCAACATATGTTGTTCGCAAAACATAATAAAAACTTGAATTTATTCTCAATTTCCACTGCAAGTGAACATAAACATTTATAAAATTTTCCTTTCCATTTGGTATAAATAAAAATCCATACTCAAATGAATTATTACATAGTAAATGAGCAATTGAGTGTGAATTATAAATTTTGTACTTATTTTTGTATAAATTTATAGTAATTGAACTAGCAAAGCGAATATTTTCTTATCATCTTCACTTTATTCCATTTCGCTTCATTCCATCTGCTACTACATTAAGGATAGTTATATGCCATGTTGTTTTTGGACAACCGGATCTTCTATTACCCCGTGGATTCCAGTCAAGTGAGCACCTATTGTCGAAAAATTTCAAATAGTTTGCAACCTATTCAAAATTCACGATCATGTCTGACATAGTCAACGACGTCGAGAATATCAACAAGGCAACAACCGAGTATATCTCGCATTTAATACCATGTGATTCAATATTTACTTTGATCATATCAAAGTCCACGAAGCAGGAAATAGTGGTGATAGCATACATCAAAAACTATCACCAAGTCTTTCACTCAAAACTCTAAATTCTGAATCACTATACAGACTGCGGATGATGATATTACATAACTTTATAGGATGATGATATTACATATAGTGTCCTGCCTTTATTAATCTACATTACATATACTTTTTCGTGATTTTAAATACAATGATGCTATTTAGTATTTGATCGCATCGCATTAATAATTTTCAAACAATTTAAGTTCACTATTCACAGACGTCTGGATTAGGATCAACTAATTTGATTAATTCAACACCTGATCAAGTGCCTAATATATATCTGTACGAGGCAACCATTTGGGAATGGAGCTTTGCCATCATAAAAACGTAAACAAATAGCATAATCCTAAAAGAGATATAAATGATGATATGAATTTAAGTTCACTCACTTGGATTTGTATACATTTAAATCTCCTTCTAGAATCGTATTTATTTGTACAAAACCTCAACTTACAAACTCTTCTAATTATATTTTAATAAATAAATATACTTTTATACATACATTACAATGTAATTAGTATGTAATATGAATGAATGTATTATAGTAAACAGCTAGTATATGATCAAACAGACCTAATATTGAAATTTTTTTACAAAAAATAAAACATATTTGCATTCTGTGAATGATTGAACAAAACTTTCAATACATTCCATACTGTCAGGCACAAACTTTATTTCTACATTTACATAGTATAATAGTAAGAAACAAAACACACTCAATTTCATAAACAATATCATAACCACATATTTCGGTTAATTTATATTGTTTAATTTTGTGCAAAAGCTGTTTGTTTTCTTTTGTGGGTTTAATTATTATATTTTAGAATAATTGTATATTTATTTATAATTATTAACATCTTTACTATATGAAATATATTTACATTTAATAATACTGATTGATACTGATTGATACTGATAAAATATTGTATAAGTATCATCATCGCATCATTTTTTCATATAACCCTAATTTCTGGATAAATTAAATCTTAAATGTTTTTTACTCATTTAGTCATTGTTATTATTAATGTATATATTTCTTAATTTGCGCTTCCCTCTAATAATGATATTCATGTTTATTCCTGATTTATAGATATTAGCGATACAAGTATATGATAGACATGGATAAAATAGAATTTCGGGATATAACACGTATTGAGCGTATTGGTGCTCATTCACACATTCGAGGTTTAGGTTTAGATGATATTCTTGAGGCACGTACAGTGTCACAAGGAATGGTTGGTCAACGGGATGCAAGACGAGCTGCCGGCATTATAGTTAGTATGGTTAAAGAGGGGAAAATTGCAGGACGATGTATTTTAATTGCTGGTGAACCAAGTACAGGTAAAACAGCTATTGCAGTTGGTATGGCACAAGCATTAGGTCAAGAGACACCATTCACAAGTATGTCCGGTTCAGAGATATATTCATTAGAAATGAGTAAAACAGAAGCATTATCACAATCGTTACGTAAAAGTATTGGTGTACGTATAAAGGAAGAAACGGAAATAATTGAAGGTGAAGTTGTTGAATTACAAATTGATCGTGCATCCACTGGTACGGGTCAAAAAACTGGTAAACTTACGTTAAAAACAACAGAAATGGAAACAAATTATGATTTGGGTAATAAAATGATGGAATGTTTTATAAAAGAGAAAATTATGTCCGGTGATATTGTAACAATTGATAAAGCTTCCGGTAAAGTCAGTAAATTGGGTCGTAGTTTTACAAGAGCTCGTGATTATGATGCGACTGGTGCACAAACACGATTTGTACAGTGTCCGGAAGGTGAATTACAGAAACGTAAAGAAGTTGTTCATACTGTAACATTACATGAAATTGATGTTATTAATAGTCGAACGCATGGATTTTTGGCCTTATTTTCCGGTGATACTGGTGAAATTAAACAGGAGGTACGTGATCAAATAAATAATAAAGTTATGGAATGGAGAGAAGAGGGAAAAGCCGACATTGAGCCGGGTGTTCTATTTATTGATGAAGCCCATATGTTGGACATTGAATGTTTTTCATATTTGAATAGAGCACTTGAAAATGATATGGCACCAGTTGTTATTTTGGCAACAAATCGTGGTATAACCAAAATACGCGGTACAAATTATAAAAGTCCACATGGTATACCATTAGATTTACTTGATCGTATGATAATTATACGTACCGTTTCGTATACGGAAAAGGAATTGAAGGAAATTTTAAAAATTCGTTGTGAAGAAGAAGATTGCTTGATGAATACGGATGCATTAACAGTATTGACACGCATTGCGACCGAGACAAGTTTAAGGTAATAATAATATTTAGTGTAGTAGGTTTTCATTATTATTTTAATGAGTTGTTTTTTTTTTTCTCTTACAATTAGATATGCTATTCAATTGATTACAACTGCAAATCTGGTTAGTAGACGTAGAAAAGCAGCTGAAATTGCAATTGAAGATGTAAAAAAAGTTTATTCACTATTTTTGGATGAGGCACGTTCAAGTCAAATTTTAAAAGAATATCAAGATGAATATATGTTTAGTGAAATAAATGAAAAATCTAAAGATGTGGCTATGGAGTGTAATGATAATTAATTCCAATTTTTTTTTAATTGATTTTGTTTTTAATATTATATAAAATAAATAAAGAAGTTTTTAAAGAAACTGCAAATAAAAAATCCCATTCATAATTAAATAATAACATAAAATATAAATTTTATTCATAAAGAAAATCACCTATGTATATGTGTTTTTTAATTATCATCAAACACTTACCTAACGACAAATAGAAATCATCATCTAAACCTGTACGCCTCGAAAGCGCCTAGGGCGGCATTTCGTTAGTTATTTACCGTTTCAAATATGCATCAAATATAAACTCAAATAACTATAATTGAAATATGCCAAATGCAAAATATAAGATCAATTGCAATTATCTGGTTATACAATCAAATATTTCAGTAGAGTGGTACATAAATCCCCAGCTACCTAGTTTGTTGTTGACTTGTTTTTTGAATCAGTTGACAAACACGATTTAGCACCATCTTTTTAGCCTCGATCGCATGCCATTACTGTCGTATACTGTGATAGGGTTTGGAGGTCACCAATCAAATAGATTCCAGCTTTTTGATTATGACAGTATACCAGTAGGTTGTCATATCGTAATCGAGTGTTCCTAGTAATATCCTGTTGAGGTGAATATTGGTTCAGTAAAGTCAAAACCAAAGTCAGTTGGCCACACCATTCGTCAGAAAAACATTAATTTACTATGTTTTTATTTTACTTTATTACTTTTCATATAAAATAAAATTTTTAAATAATAATTATTTACAGTAATGATAGATGACTATTATTATATGATAAATACATTATTTTGACTGTATTCTTTAGTTAATTTAATTATTAATTTTCAATGCAAAGATTGATTATACATATTACAAAATAAACGAAAGTAAATTAACTTTTTGGTAAAACATTTAAATATTTCGTATTTAAAAAAAATATAAAATAATTTGATTCTTATATGTACTATTTAAACTATATATTGTAATTCTAGACTCAATAATAAGGCTCCTATAGAAAAATGGTTAAAATATTGTATTTAAAATAGAAAAATGTATATTCGTAGAAAAGATAAAAAATGATATATACAATATATAACAGTTAAATTGAATGTATCTCCACATAATATAATGCTATTATACTGTAATGAACTATTCTTCAGAAATCGACAAATACTTTATATGATAATATCTTATAAATATACATTTTAATTTACAAAAATGTTATTCTTAAGTTCCTTGTAATATAGAAGACAAGTATGCATTATTTACAAAAATTTAGATATCAAATTTTATTATGAACCTTTTAACAATGAAAATGACTGTGAAACCTTGACTGTGTAGTAGAATTTCTTCGTGAATACAAATTATAAACATTATTATTGAAGACATATGGATGGTGGTGGACCACCGCTTGAAGCAATCTTACAAACTTCACCAAACAAATCTTTTAATATTGATGCTTGTCTTCCTTGTGATCCATCCAATGTTACAGTAGGTATAAATGAAATTTTTGGTCTTAATTCATTTGTTGCTTCGCCATGAAGTTTTAATAATTCAGCACCATGAGGACTATCGTAACATTTTTGAATTGGTTCCCAATCAATATTATTATCCTTTGTACACTAAAGCATATATGTTTCATTAAAGATGTTATCATTAAATAATGTTTAATCTGTTTTTTTTTTTGTTTAACTATACCTTTTTCATTGCTTGCTTTGGTATCATATTATCTTTTATCATACATACAATAATATTTAATAATGTTTGTGGATTTTCAATAGCCTCAATAACACATGCATGATATGTATTCGCTTCGCACTCAATTGGACCATGTTGACATTCAAATTTTAGTGATCCATCTTTATTTACGGAAGTCTGACAACCAAAAGAAAGAATTTTTAAATTTTTAATAAAAAATTAAATTGTATTAAAAAAAACAATAGTGAAAAAAATAACTTACTGTAGCCTTGCCATATGGTACTAATTGAAAATCAATTAATGATGGTGCTTTCTGATAGGTTGTTTCCAATTGTTTTATTACAAAATGTTTTGAATCAGGACACAAGGCTTCATAAAATACCATAACAATTACTGGTGATCCTACAGTTTTTTTTATATGTTCATTCTAAATTATAATCTTATTATTAGTATATCACTATCTTTATTTGATTATTTTGAATTATAATACCTGAACCAATTGCTGCATTTCCATTTGGAAATGACTAGGCCAATTTTGTACAATTTGCCAAATTACTATAACTAAAATTACTATTACAATTATTCGTAATTTTGTCATACTTAAGAAATGCATTTTATATGTAAAAAATTATGTAATAGCCACTTAGTACAAATAAATAAATAAATAACTAAATATAAATCTTAATTAATTTTTAATCTCATTAGCAATGCTTTGAATATATTTTTTTTATTTTTATTTATTAACATCTTGTGGTTATTTAATTTTATGTTGACAAAATTCATTGAAATGTCAATATTATCGATAAAGAAGATTATTCGCTTTAAGAACAATAAGGACAATGGTGGTATTTAAAATGTATGCTTTCGCTGTCCAGTCTATGGATGATCGCCAAAAACAATCTTCAATGTGTTGTAGTTTTTCTTTTTTCTATAAATTGAGTTTGTTTTATTTAATAACATACAAAACAAATTTAATAAGCTCAGTAATTTAATTTATTTCATGCGTTTATTTTATGCTGTGAAAATAAACTGGGGTCAGGAGTATGTTTGAATTAGACATACCACAGACAACAAAAAGCGGAAGAATTTGGGTCTACATAGTGGATAGTTCAAATGAGCTGTAAATGAAAAATGAATAATTAAATTAAACTAAATTAAGTATTGATTGCAATTATTTTACTAGAGATTCATTTGTTAAATATTGTAACTATTGCGGCCTTGCACATTTGGTCATTGATCATTGGAGATGTATTTAGTTCCTACTTTCGTTTCCTTAACCATTTGATTGATAGTTCTTATCAAATTACGTTTTTTAATATTAAAAGTGAGCAGCACATCATGAAGTTGTTAGTAATTATGCTGGTATTATTGCCAAATTTTCGCTCATATCGACAAATCAACCATAAAAGTTTTTTAAAATGTGCATCCTAATTAATAGTATATATTTGTTGAGATGTTGTAAGGTGTAATTTTTACACTTTAAAAACGAAATTACACTTACTTTCTCTAATACTATACTGGTGTCGAATGGAGTGGACGACTGTCATCGAGGTTACCTCGTATGATAATTTCTTTGTACCAAATAGAGTAGAAATTGCAGAAAAGAAAGAAAGCAAATAAAAGGACGTCGAAACAAAAATTCGTGGCAGTTGGTGTATGTAATATAAAATTGAGAGATTATTTTCTCCTATGAGAAGGAAAAATTAATAATGGAGTTAAATAGATTTAGATTGGGATATATATATATTCATTTAAGAACTATTGAGATTGGTATATATTGATTTTAGAATTATTCATATTAGGTGCAGGCCACACAAAATTTCATTTGCGTACTATGAAAAATTTTGATCAGTTCTGACAATACTAATTCGATAGTTTTGATTTTACATTTATTAAATTACATTTATTAGATTTTTCCATTTGATAGTTGAATTGATAGTTAATTATAGGCCCATACATCATTGTATGAGTCCTTAGATTTCCGTTCATGAATTTTATAGTTTAGTAAAAATGAATTTAGGCTGATTGGTCAAGTTTGGGAATAAAGAAAGACTTCACCAATATCCATCTAATACGATTACATCCTATTTAGCTAAAATTATACTCTATCGGTTATATTGACGTACTATCATAGCGTTGCCGAATCATTATCATCATCATCAGTAAATCAATGCAAAGGGATTCCAAATTGTGCAAAAGCCTATTATGTTGAATTTATTAAGTACAAAATGAACTATTCGAACACGAATAAACTACACACGATTATCGGTGTCGAATCCAAAATATACATATATAGTATTCTTAAAAATCGTGACAGTGATACATGGTCCTTTCCAATGATATTCATCCGGACATATTTCTACGTAAATTTGCGGCATTATTATAGCTGAAACCTTGCTACATATTTAGATACATTTTATGTATTCACTACGATAATGAAGTCGTTTAAAAAGACAACACGCCTATCCCCAAATTATGTTATAAATCTGACTCCTTTAAATATAAGAGCCTTTAGCCAGTACAGCAATTATATCAAAGGTCTCGGAAAAATTAACAACTTTAAGTTCATATTATATTTGAATTTGACAATATTATTTCTGATCGTCAATGTAATTTTCAATCTAGGAAATTAACTGTGCATATTTTGACTTAGCTAAAAAATGTCAATATTTATAAGGCTGTTGGACAAAGTAATTCATCGTGTATTGAAAATTTCATAATTTTCATTTCATTCATTAGATTAAAAATATCTGATGGGGTATACAATTATGGTGAGAAATGGAACTATCCACTAATATCCAGGTTACTACTCATCCTATCTTTACATCAACGTGATATCACCGAACACGCTTCTTACTGAATATGTGATTCTATAAATATATGATTTATAAATAAATAAAGATTCCTTCGCCTAATTGCAATTTGAACGTTATATCTAGTCAGTTCTTAAAATAGTATATTTATAGACAGGAAAACTTTTGACAGTAATCCGTTAATTATATCTGCTTATTTTATGTAGATGCTTCTTCATACATACAGTACAAGATACTAAGCAGATTTGGATGTACATAATATCTGAATATGTTTATTATATCATCATCTTAACTTAAACTGCACACCACATGGGTCCATAGATCATCACTACAATGTTACGGTGCCGTTTTAATATGTATGTAACAACAAATATAAATTCACAACTATGTTATAATACAAATTTAACTACTTGGAAATATGCAATCAATTATAACGGATCGGTTATACATTTGAACATTTCAACATAGTGGTGCATAAATATCCAGCTATCTAGTTTGTTGGTGTGCTTGTCAGTGTTTTTTCAGCTAGTCAACAAAAACGAAATTAACACTATCTTTTTATAACCATGATGACACGGGTGGAGACAAAGATGAGTTGAGCAATTTTGATGATATTCCGTCACTCCGTTACTCACATTTATTATATACTCGTAGTTAAATATTATCTTATGGATTTCAGAATTATACATACACTCTACGTTAGAAATTCTTAATTAAAATAAATATTTATTTTATGTTTTGAAGGCTTTTAGTGAACCATCGTAAAAGTTGATAATTTAGAATTGATTGAGTGGTGCGATATATGGTTAAAATGTATATCGAGACTATAAAGTTGGTGTCAATGGATTACAGGTTAGATAATGATGATTAATATGGAAATAAGGATAAATTGATGGTAGCAAATCCTGCCTATATATTTTAATTATTTGGCTAAATAGATTTTAAAACGAATTGGTACTCATGTATATACTATTACTATCTTATCTACTCTGTATCATTATTAAAACAGAAGCAACATATTTTGTGTTTTAATTTGAAATTTAACTAATTTGCTAATCTATCAGATGATAATATCTTTAGGGATTTGTAAATATATCAAAAATAATCTTATTTGCATAAAAATTTTGTTTGTCGTGTCATTTATGTTGAAAAGATCATCTCAAAGACGTACTTATTACGAAATAAGATGTTCAAATCAGTTGCAAATGTGAATTAAATGCATTAAGTTCAGTAAATAAATGTTATAAATTTGATAAAACTGACCCGAAAAATGAATTCTATAAGAAATCAGTACCTAGCAACATTGTGCGGTAATTTAGTAAATTAGTAGCAATAAGATGTATTATATTGTCAGAATTATTGTATTGCAACAAAAATGTTTATCAATCAAAGGTTTAGTTTACGTAAAATATTGAAATGAAAAATAATTTATATATTCCTGCTCGTCTGTTACACATTTGATGATTTTGAAATATTTTAAAATGAAGTAAAAATGTAGTTTTATAAATGATATGGTTATGAATTCCTTAAAGGTTATGAATTCCTAATACAAGTGGCGATTTTAGATGAAAAGCTACATATTTTTCATATACATAACCAATGAAACTGCTAATTATTATTAATTATGAAGTTATTTTCTGAATAAACATCAAATTGCCATTAAAATTATATTATATGTCAATATCATATACAACGTTCGTGAATTTTATAGTTTAGTAAAAATGAAGTTAGGCTGATTGGACAAGTTTGGGAATAAAGAAAGACTTTACCAATATCCATCTAATACGATTACATCCTATTTAGCTAAAATTATACTCTATCGGTTATATTGATGTACTATCATAGCGTTGCCGAATCATTATCATCATCATCATCAGTAAATCAGTGCATAGGGATTTCAAATTGTGCAAAAGTCTATTATGTTGATATTATTAAGTACAAAATGAACTATTCGAACACGAATAAACTATACTCGATTATCGGTGTCGAATCCAAAATATACATATATAGTATTCTTAAAAGTCGTGACAGTGATACATGGTACTTTCCAATGATATTCATCCAGACATATTTCTACGTAAATTTGCCGCATTATTATAGCTGAAACCTTGCTACATATTTAGATACATTTTGTGTATTCACTACGATAATGAAGTCGTTTAAAAAGACAATACGCCTATCCCCAAATTATGTTATAAATCTGACTCTTTTAAATATAAGAGCCTTTAGCCAGTACATCAATTATATCAAAGGTCTTGGAAAAATTAACAACTTTAAGTTCATATTATATTTGAATTTGACAATATTATTTCTGATCGTCAATGTAATTTTCAATCTAGGAAATTAACTGTGCATATTTTGACTTAGCTAAAAAATGTCAATATTTATAAGGCTGTTGGACAAAGTAATTCATCGTGTATTGAAAATTTCATAATTTTCATTTCATTCATTAGATTAAAAATATCTGATGGGGTATACAATTATGGTGAGAAATGGAACTATCCACTAATATCCAGGTTACTACTCATCCTATCTTTACATCAACGTGATATCACCGAACACGCTTCTTACTGAATATGTGATTCTATAAATATATGATTTATAAATAAATAAAGATTCCTTCGCCTAATTGCAATTTGAACGTTATATCTAGTCAGTTCTTAAAATAGTATATTTATAGACAGGAAAACTTTTGACAGTAATCCGTTAATTATATCTGCTTATTTTATGTAGATGCTTCTTCATACATACAGTACAAGATACTAAGCAGATTTGGATGTACATAATATCTGAATATGTTTATTATATCATCATCTTAACTTAAACTGCACACCACATGGGTCCATAGATCATCACTACAATGTTACGGTGCCGTTTTAATATGTATGTAACAACAAATATAAATTCACAACTATGTTATAATACAAATTTAACTACTTGGAAATATGCAATCAATTATAACGGATCGGTTATACATTTGAACATTTCAACATAGTGGTGCATAAATATCCAGCTATCTAGTTTGTTGGTGTGCTTGTCAGTGTTTTTTCAGCTAGTCAACAAAAACGCTGTTGATATTTCTACTGATAGAAGTTCCGGAATTCAATAAGTTTTAAGCACTACACCTTATCTGCTGTCGCATAAGCTAGATACTCCGTATTTTAATATTCAAGTATATGTTAATTTTCTATATAACTACATTATTAGGTTTTATGGAAAGCATGTCGACGCTATATTGTTGTTGAATAACCAAATACTCGATGTTTCAAGAAATGTTATAAGATGACCCCAGATTTCATTCGATATATTACAAGAAATACAAAAAAAAAAAACAAATAAAAGTAGTTGCTATTTTATGTTCATTTATAATTCATAATTTCTACAACGTATATTTTTTTAATGTTTACACGTCTTAAACGCTTCTAATATTCTGTAATATTTTGACCATTATCATATAATCTGTACTCCACGTACGTGCACAGGGTGGCATTTCGCGATGTTATTTTGCCGTTTCTAACATCAAATGTGAACTTAAATAACTATAATTGAAATTTATTATTAAGTGCTATTGGACTACCAATTAAGTACAAATATCAAATTCCACGGACCTCGGTAACTATATTAGTTTGCATCTTGCACTGCGTATATACGAATAATAAACAGACCTGGTAGACACTGTACATACTGTAACAATTGTATATGTTATTTGTCGACTTTAAGTAGTTATCCGATAGATGTGGACAATATTAGAAACTCATTAAATACCATTTTAATATATGAATATGATCCGTTGCATGTTTTATGATTCACAAAACAGAGTCTTGCATTGCGGAAGGTTTCGCAGTTTATCTAAAAATTAATGTTTAAAAGATGAAACTCCGATGGAGATACCTCTCCAAAACAAGCGTTTTAAAGGTATCAAACGTTTTCTTCGGGCGTCGAAAATCGTTAACCACGTAATTTATTTTTTTGGATCCTTTACAGAAAAGAGATAGTGACGGTAACTCAAAACGTCCTGAGTACATTCATGCTAATAAATGTGAAAGTTTCCAATGAAAACGTTAGATTGCATCTGGCAACACTTAGTGTTGCCAAAGGAAGAAATATAATTAGCAACCTATGTATTAGTTGAGGGTGTGGAATCAGATGTTAGAGATAGTTGACAATAGTTCACTATATTAAACCAGCAAGATCGTATTCGAAATGTAGTTCTCACCAATACCAAAGCCAAATAATATGTTTGCGAGAAAGTTATATATGATATTTAATACTTATTTATCAGAGAATTATCAACTGGGGTCATAGATGTATGAAAATCGACTACTTCCTCAATAATAATTTAAATCTAGTTACCGTATATTATAGTGATTTGATTCTTTCGGTGTGCGCACCAAATCTAAGCTAATATAAAATGATCACATAGCAATCACGTAGCGAGAAACGTGTTAAGAAGAGACTTTGAAATATTTGAGCCCGAAAAATATTTCCATTAAATGTAAAACATTAATAAGACGCATCTAATAGAGCTTATTGTAATTATTGTTAAATAAATGTCATGTATGTCATTATTGATATAAGTTCATTTGAAATAATTTACAGCAAATCTTGCCACTATATCTTATGGTATGGCCTTAGGATGGGCATCGCCAACAATACCAATTTTATTATCTGAAGAAACTCCATTAGCAACTGGACCACTAACTGATACTGAAGCATCTTGGGTCAGTGCAATATTTTGTATTGGAGGAGCAATTGGTTCCTGGGTATTTGGTTTGATTGTAAATAGAATTGGAAGAAAACTATCTTTAATAATAGTTGGTATACCACAGTTTATAAGTTGGTTACTAATATTGTTCGGCAGTAATGTATATTATTTATATATATCAAGAGTTTTGACTGGGCTTGCAGCTGGTGGGATATTTGTTTTAATACCATTATATGTCACCGAAATATCAGAAGACAGGTAATGATTTTTGCTCCTAATCTTGAGGATTTTTTATTTTATTTTAGAATTTAAAATAATTGAATTTTATTTATTTTACTTTCACATCTATTAAATAAATTCAGTTTACATCGATAATTGCTTTAGTGTAATCTATATTTATGGTGTATTATTGATACAAATCTCTTATACGATGCTGTTTACATTTTTGTTCTAATTTAGTGTAGCTGCATGCAACTTTATTTAAAATTTAAGTGGCTGGAGATTTATGCACCGGCAATATTAAAATGTATAACTGGATAATTATTATTGATCTTATATTTTCCAGTTGGTAAATTTCAATTTTAGTTATTAGATGTCACATACATATTTGAAACGATCAATTAACATCGTAATGCCGCGATATCGAGGCGCAAATGTTCAGATGATGATAAGATATACAACATTTAATATGACCGTACAAACGAAACACAGTACTTCATACAGTAATTCAAAGATTTACATGACTTGGGTGCACATTAATATAAAGAATATGATCAAAATTAATTACTTGTGATATTTTGTTAATTCCACCTAAAATACGTATTATTATAACAGCATCTGCCACTAAACCGGGATATTTACACAAATAAGATCTCTTACATTACACACACATGCACATCCTTATTGATTTTAATTCTAATTTTTTGTTTTCTTTTTTGTAATTTGTATATTTGTAAGCACTAAGTACTAAGCCTAAGTAATGAAAAACTTATTGTGTTAACAAAACTACGAAAACAAACAATTCGATTATAAAAGATAAAAAAGATATATATTTTATAATTACATTTATTAAATCAATTTGGCATGGCGGCTTGACATTTTATGAAAAAAACCTTACAAAAAAGCAATGGAAAAAAATGTAACAAAGTTTATTGGCGCCAAATTACGATTCAATGTATGCGCGATGAGTCATATTGTGCTTGTTTTCTTTTTTCTTTAGCAAAATGTAAAATAAAAATATTTAAATGATATTTTTATTTTGTTGCAAATTTTGTTAATTACTTTAAAATAAAATGTGCTTTTTATATTATTATGTGATAAACAATTAATTTGTGGTATTAAATTGTCTAAAAGATTGCTAATAAATTCATATTTTTGAATACATTCTAAAATTAGTGATAGTCTAACAGTGATATTCTAAATTGTATTGCCATATCGTTAGCATGCATAATCTTGTGATATTAATTCCATCCAAAATTTTAATCAATTCATATATGATTAGTAGCATTTTTTATATCTATACTGCTGTACATAAAATGAATTTCAGAATTCGTGGTGTACTAGGAGCAATATTATGTCTTTCGTGTAATGTGGGAATTTTACTTGGATACATACTTGGAGGATACTGTTCGTATTCCATTATACCCATAGTTGGCATCATATTTACGGGAATATTTTTAATTGGATTTATTTTCCTACCTGATACACCACAATATTTATTAGCAAATAATAAATTTTCTAAAGCAGAAATAGCTCTAACATTCTATAGTGAAAACCATGAGAAAATAAATACAGAACCAATGGTTTTAGAAATGAAGAAATTGAAAACTGAATCTAATGATGATATGTCAAATATTAAAGAACGCTTAACTACGAAAGATTTATGTAAGTAAAACCTTCAATAAATATCTCTATAGTAACTATTCACCTAATTTAATTTTTGATTTGCAGGTGTATCAACAAATATAAAAGCCATTTCCATAGGATTCATTTTAATGCTAATGACACAATTTTGTGGATTATTTGCTATTACTAGTTATGCAGCTTCAATTTTTAAGGATGCTGGATCGAATATACCACCAAATTTGTGTGCAATTGTGGCTGCAGGAATTCAATTACTTGGATCGTATATATCAACTATCTTAGTTGACAGATTAGGAAGAAGGGTAAGCTTAATAAAACTATGAATATAATAAATGTAAAATCGAGATTTGTGTGTCTTGGCAAAAGTATTGTTCACTTTTATTTTAGTAATTTCAGTTGAATGATAAGTTTCTTGTTCTTTCAAAAATTGTATCCAATGAATGAAATCATTAACATTATCGCATTTTCCACGTTGAGCTAATTCAATCTTCAATACTTATGTATAATACGCAATATATTTAGAGTACTTTTACTTATAATTTCTTTAAAACAACACAATAAAAATTTATTATTATAGATACAGTTGCCTATTTAAATGTTTGCTGATTGATGTCCAGAACGATTTTTAAGGAACAGACTCATAGGATATAAGTTTTTCGATATATGCAAATAGTATCTTGTATGCATTTTATAATGACTGACTAACATCTAAGCGAATCAACCCATGTACATCTCACTATTTACGATTTCTAACCACTAGTACCTACCTTCTTAATGACAGTTCTAGGTCACGTTGACCAGGTCTTCAAATTTCGTACGATATCATTAGCTGCACATCTCATTGTACGACCAATCGTATTCCATTTTTTTTCTTCGTCTACTGATCATGTCTATCAATATTCGAAAAAAACTACAAACCCTCATTTAATGTTATATAGGATTTGTGAGATGATAATGTCATACTTGATAGTATCGCAGGCATATACAATATAGTACCAATAAATAATTTGATTTGTAAATACTCAATTTGTGATTAAGTAAAATGTGTGTCTCGTGCCATAACTCACTTAAGCATGCCGAACACCTTCCTCTTTCTTTGTATACGTGATCCGATATCTTTTTTAGTACAACCATCTTTTGCCCCAAATAACTTCTCAAATATTAAAAGTTCTGTACATACTATTTTCGTTTTATCGACAAATTAATATTAAGATTAATCCTTAAAGAATTAATATTAAGATTAATCCTTAAAGAATTAATATTAAGATTAATCCTTAAAGAACTAAAACTCGGTAGGCGCTCCTGTTTCATGCATATATGCTCTCCTAAGTTTGTGCCATCTAACATATGTCATCGGCAAAGTGACTACTTATACTCCATATCATACCATGTGGTTCGTCGTGTACCTTGGTCATCATAACCCAATGTAAGTAGAAATAAGAGTGACAAGAAGTTTTAATCTCTGACGTAATGAAAATTTAATATTTTGTATGGAATTTCTGAAATAGTGAAATTTTAAAATACATTTATTTCAGATATTACTCATTTATTCATCGCTTGGAACTGGCACTGGTTTACTCACATTAGGAGGATATTTTTTCTTGAAGTATATGAAATATGATGTATCTTCAATAACCTGGTTACCATTAATAAGCCTTTCATTTGTAATGTTTGTGGCACTGATTGGAATTGTACCACTTCCTTTTATTGTGACTTCCGAAGTACTTCCTGCAAATGTAGGATTTAAATTAGTATTATTTTTGAATCCCTTATATAACAAGTATATACATTTTTTTTGTGCAGTTTAGAACGGTTGTACCGACAATTTTCATGATAACTTTATGGTTATTGGGATTTTTTTTGACTATACAATTTAATACATTAATTAAAATTTTTGAAATGCATGGTTGTATGTGGTTTTTTGCTGCTTGTTGTTTTGCAGAAACTATTTTTGTTATAACGATATTACCTGAAACAAAGGGAAAAAGTTTTGAAGCGATTACCAAAAGTTTAAGTAAAAACTAATCATATATTCATATTTAATTGTATATATATATTTATTATTTAAATGATTTATTATAAAATTTAAATACAACATGTTTTTATAAAGGCTAGCTAAGTATTTTAAAAACCAAAAGTTAATTAGTTTATAAATGGAACAATTTGAATTAGAATTACTCAAATCCAATAATGTGATATAGAAAGTTTATGCATGATTAATGTCTGCATCGTAATGCAGTATAGCAACAAGATTAAAGTTCAACAACATAAGTCAACTGATGAATTTCAAACCGTATGTTTGGTAATTGTTCACGTTTGCTAATTTAGTGTAGCTGCATGGAGAAGATTTAGACTGTAAAGACTCAGAAGTAAATTGATATATCATATGTATTATTGATTCGACTTGTTTTTAATCTAAATATCATAAATCAGTTGACACAGTGATATTCTAAATTGAATTTCCATATCGTTACCATACAGAACCTTGTGATATAGATTCCATCCAAAGTTATACATTAATGAAAAAGAAGAACTATGCTTATAAAATATTTAGCAACTTTACTAACTTTTACAAGCAATTCAAATGATATTTTGATTTTTGTATTATAACCGTTAATATTCCAGTATGTGGCATAAAATTTCCATATGTTACTTTGCATAGATATTGTCTGGATTCAATTTTATTTTAATCCATCGTTTATCAGCTGAAAATACCTGAAAATTAAGAAAGATAAATCAGTAATTACTATTATATTCTTCTATTAAATGGCTACGTACGGTATTGCCTATGCATACACTACTATATAAGTGGTAGATATCTGTTTAAATGAGACTAGATATCAAAGCGAAGGCTATAAATTCAGTTTATTGTGTGTCGGTGCAATGTTGTTGAACTACAAATGTTTACCTGTTGTACACCACATGGGTACATTGGACAGCACACGATTCCAATATGACTGTAACATATCAAATGCTATATTAAAGAACGCTTAACTACAAAAGATTTTTGTAAGTAAAACTTTCAATAAATATCTCTATTGTAACTATACACATAATTTAATTTTTGATTTGCAGGTGTATCAACAAATATAAAGGCCATTTCTATAGAATTCATTTTAATGCTAATGACGCAATTTTGTGGATTATTTGCTATTACTAATTATGCAGCTTCAATTTTTAAGGATGCTGGATCGACTATACCACCAAATTTGTGTACAATTGTGTGTGTCTGCAGGAATTCAATTACGACTATCTTAGTTTAATAGATTAGGAAGAAGGGTAAGTTTAATATGCCTATAAATATAATCAATGTAAAATCGAGCGTTGTGTGTCTTGGAAAATGTATTGTTCACTTTTATTTTAGTAATTTCAGTTGACATTAGTTTCTTGTTCTTCCAAAAATCGTATCCAATGAATGAAATCATAACATTATCGCATTTTCCACGGTGAGCGAATTCAATCTTAAAACTTAATATATTTACAACACTTCCAGAGCAGAATTAAATTTGTATTCATTCTAGAGCTGCCGTTTTTATGATGGACTCAAGAAAATAATTCTCAGTAACTTAGCCAATTTAACTTTTTGCATCATCTGATCGTCTGCCACCATATTGTTGAGTTGTACCTAAGTCCTTTAATAAACTTTTTAGGCTTTTATACTCGTATATCCATAGTTGCTTATTCAAGCTTAATTTACTCTCCAGAATAATATCCAAATGTTTAAGCACATCTTATTTCGTTCTAATTTCTTTAAAACAACACAATAAAAGTTTTTTAAAGTTGTCTGTTGTCACACTACGATTATACCAAATACAATGTTTGTTGATTGATGTCTACATTGATTGATGTTCAAGGAACAGACTTATAGGATAAAACTTTTGCAAATATATGCAAATAGTATTTTGTAATGACTAATCAACACATATACACCTCGCTATTTCCGATGTCAATATTCGAAAATATTTACAAATCCTCATTTAATATTATATAGGATTTATGAGATGATAATGTTCGTCATACTTGATCGCAACCATAATGTGTGTCTAGTGCCATAACTCACTTAAGCATTCCAAACGTCTTCCTCTTCGTAACAACCACGTGAGGGTAACCGTCGATGAACCCGGCAAAAATTACTTCAGTTAGAAAACCACCGTGTATTTCTGGTGTAAAATTAACCAATAGGTATTTTTAATACGCGTGTCTTTAAACGTTAAATTATTATTAAGGTATAAAAATAACCACCTTAATATACTCAATTAGTTGAACCTAAAACAGCCTATAATGGTTTTGCTCAATACATTTAGTACCACCTATGTTTCTATACAGCTTATTAATAATTAATCTTTACGATCAACTGATATTGGTTATTATTATAACGATGTTCAAGTAGATATTACATGTATATTATTTGAGACAAACGTTTTCTGTACCGAACATTATCCTTAAGATTGGCAATCTTTTTTATTTTACCCGGTAACATACAAACCAGTCGTCCACCATATGGTGCTGGATATCTTTTTGGTTGTCTGACTCTTATATATGTTTGATAAACATCTGTTGTTTTACCATCTATGGTTGTCACCACTAATTTTACGAAACGATTAACTTGAATGCCATTATAACTATGATCTGAAATTTCAAATCATTTTATTTCCGCATTTTTATACGTAATACGCGTATATAAAATTAACAAAGAGATGAATGCATAATTGAGCATCCAATACTATACGTTCATCTCATCACCAATTAAACAAAATGCTTGCTTTCATTTAATGTTGATGCACAAATCTATATAAGTTCTGTAACTAGCATACTTTTAAATTCGTAGTAGTCGACTACTAACAACAACTCGTAAATCTTTTTGAGCAACACGCTTTGCTCATTGATCTCCATCTAATCTAATCTAATAATTTTTTTTAAAAACTCTAACTCATCTAATCTTTAGTTTGATGCCACATAGTTGCACAAGCATTTTCAATTTCAGTCAAATCCTACTAATTGTACAACAAAAATTTATTTATAATTGTTTTATTATCAGTTACTCTTTTTTATCACCTCTGTCTATTCGATGCCATCGATTGATCAATTAATAAACCACTACACATTGCACTAACAAATAATTTTTCAGTTGTTGTTAAACGTTCACATTTTGGTATCCAAATATCTAATGTTATCCATGTTTAAGGTAATAACTATTATAACCAAACTCATGCAATTTCTCTGGTTTCAAAATCCCATGAAAGAAACACTTTTGGTTCGGACTTTTAAAAACATTCAATGTTTATTACAATTGACAAATGTCAACAAATGGCATTCATTAGAAATTAGTATATTTATTGGCGAATAGAGTTCGTTTCATTATTTATGTTAGCTTCATTCGCGGATATATTTGAACAATAAAAGTGGCCAATTTATAAATAATGAAACAGACTCCATTCGCCTATAAGCATACAATTTATTTATGAAATAGACTGCGCATTCATTTCTCAACTTTTTTTTTTGACATTTGAGACAAATGTAAATAAACAGTGATGATTTTGATAGTGTGATATTGTTTAAAATTTATTTTTTATTGTTATTATTTTCTTGTGATTTTGATCGTTATTAAATACGGTAGAAGTGGGTCGTAGATGGGTGTGCTAAGAAAAGCATTTTTTCCCCCATTTATTATCCAGAAAGCTATTAATTTGTAACTCCTCAAATTATCTGAAATATATATTTTAAGTTGCAAATTTACATTCTTTTACATTATTTTTGACTATACAATTTAGCACATTAATTAAAATTTATGAAACGATTAATTAAAATTTATGAAACGATTAATTAATATTTACAAAACAAAAAAATAATTAGTTTATTAAATGGAACAATTTGAATTAGAATTACTCACATTCAATAATGTGATATAGAAAGTTTATGCATAATTAATGCAGGCATCGTAATCCAAATGTATGAATAAAAACTATAACATTATTAAATTTTGGTTGACTTTTTTAAAATTGGTCTGAAATATTAATGCTTTTAAAGATTTTGTAATGAATTTTAAAGCGATATAGAATCATCAAAGTTTGTTACAAACATCTATTCTTCAAATTCCAGTTTAATGTTCGAGTTATACTTACTAATATATTTGGATGGAGTACCAGTCATCCATTCTGATGAAATTGAGAGTTAATATCGAGTTTAAGAACTTAGTAAATAAACATTTCATCTCACCAAGTCACCATCACTGAATTTAATAAATACCATTCTACATTAGATATTCAAATATTCAATCGAATAATTTTTAGACCACATACAACGACTAGATGAGGTATATTTTAAAAATTTTAAACAAATTTATTTGATGTCACAAAATAATATTGCAAATACTAGTCACTTATGGTGTAAGTTTAGACTTATCATTTTATCATTATATATACGTGTGAAATAAATGCACATAATTAAAAAGAGGTACGAACATACAACAACTAATTGTTTCATGTTTAGATAACAAAATATAATTAATTATATGATTGTAATACGCTCACCTTAGAAGTATTTGTAAAATCTTATCAAATGTTTTTTTTACACATTGTGTTATTATTATTAAAGTTAATTATATAATTCTATAATTGGCTTAAACATAGTCAGTAATTAAATAGGGGATATAGCTCAGTGGTAGAGCATTCGACTGCAGATCGAGAGGTCCCCGGTTCAAACCCGGGTGTCCCCTAACGGTTATCTTTTTGCTTGTGAAGATGAACATTAAATACGCGAAAGATTAAGACGACAGCATATATTACCAAATTTTATTTTACGTTCTTAAATTTTCAAAAGACATTTATTACAGTGAAAAGAGCAAAAATTTGCCAAGCACTAACATATCAAGATGTTCCATAACGATGTCATTAGTGCTATCTATGTACCAAAATGTTTATTGATAGTTAAATAGAAATATTATTGGTATATCACAATGATGCACACAAGTCGTAACTACAATATTACACTTTGCCATTTTCCATACACATTTGACACCTAGTGCTTAACAAATAAACCATAATTGAATTTACCTTGCACATAAAATTTTGTGTCTATTATGTGTATGGCTACTGTCTATTTAGTTTGTTGGAAAGATATTCATTTACTGCAAACTGACTGAAATCTTACAATTTTATGTTGTGTGTGCCTCCAAAATAAAATGCATGAAACAAACCCAAATAAGTATAAACTTACTGAAAAATATTGCTTTAATTTGCATTTATTATTTTGTAGCTTTTTCGGCTCAATCGCATGACTCAATGAAATAAATTTAAAAACTATATATTAGCGGTAGTGCATCTAACATCTTAAGGTTGCGGACCACTGTGTTTTTTTTTTTTTTTAATTAAAAATTCAACCTGTTTAGAAGTCAGAGATATTTACAGTACTAATTATTTTTAATGCTAATATAATAAAATTATGTACATATTTTAAATTTTCAGACAATCGATGAATTATTTATTTGAGGCATATATTCTAAACTAATAAAATTCATTAATAAAAAGGTGTACTCGAAATTTAATGGACCGGTATCTCATTAAAAAAAATTGAATACCTTCAGCGAATACAATATAATTTTCGAAATGATTAAGACGGGAGGGAGGCAAGATGTATAATATTTATGGCACTGTGTCAATTTTATATTTAAAATAAAAAATTAATTAAAAAATTAAAATTAATAATTAATATAGATAGGCACATCATTCAAAACATTTAGTCTGATATTAAAATAAAATATCCCTAAATATTTTAAACTAAAGGTGTTTAACCAATTTATGCGACTATATAGTGTTAATATATGAAACATTGAAACGGAAAGGATCGCTCAAGTCATGTCCGAAATGCGTTAAAAACGGGAATGCGTCCGAAATGAATTGTACAACTACCACAGTTAGTGTTAGTGGTATTTAATTGAGTTTTGACATTTGATAAAGAAAAATGTGAAATTAATTATTGCTGTCCAAAATGAAAATGCACAGTTTAATGTCAAATTAAATTGCCCAGTTTAACTGCACAGTTGTTCAATTGATTTAGGATAGGCCTATAATTTCAGGGTTTGGAAAATAAAAGTTTGGATATGATAACAAGCTAAGGTTACAATATAATGAAAAGCATCAAATTGCTTACTCAGTCAACTATTTTTACGTTAATTATTGTCTTCGAAT
>JANSTX010001009.1:0-41580 GCA_027564355.1 Penthetria funebris
ATATATCAAAATAACAAAATAACAAAATAGCAAATTACGACACTCTAACTCTGATCCATAGATATTTCTGTACTATTTATAGTGGTTGTATCTTTCTGAACAGATTCAAATATTTGTTTCAATTCAGATGATTCATCAATAAATTTAAGAAACTCTGCTAATTGTTGATTTTTATCTGTGAAATAATTTTGTATTTATTTTTATTAGATACTACACAGCATTCGCAAGAACAACAATAATTAAAACAATAAAAAAAAAACTATCAACTACTTTAAAATTATAACTTGACTACAATTTATGCCAATATCTGGTGAATTATCGAGACTAAAAAGATGATATACAAAGACGAAGTGATAATGAATGTGGTAAAAGTCTAACAGCATGTAATATTTTTCACATCGCCGATTTATCAAAATTTCAGACAGATACGGCAGTTCGTTTTGTTTTCACTATTCGGATTCCCGTTCCGCCAATTAAAATGATTCATAATGCTTTTACAGCAATTTTATTGTGGTCGTACAAGCACAATATCCAATAACCATGACCAGATTGTACAAAATGAGGTGACTGCAGAAGATCGACAAAATTCATATCATGTTAAATGTCGTTGGATTTATAAATCATGTTATACATAACATTGTATACGAACAATTGCATATGAAAAAGATATCAGCAAGATGGGTGACGCATTTGCTTACAATCGATCAAAATATAGAATTCTATCATTCCGAAGGGATTAAAAAGAGTATCACAATCCGTACTCGTATGTCTCGTTTTTGTCTACCAGATACAAAAAAATACCAGTAACAAACTATGTATTTAGGATTTATGCACAATTCTACTGAATTATTATTATATGTGAATTAATTTTTATTCGTACTGCTTGATTTTTAGTAGCCACTTTATTAATTACTTGCATATTAGAAACGACAACTTTTATAATGTCCATCTATACACCAATGTTGGTATAAAGTGCAACATGATAATTACTACATTGAATATAATTCATAATCGTTCATTAAATTATAATTTTTAATCAACCTATAAAACATCGTTATTAGATCGATGTTTTTTAATTACCAATAAAAATATTAAAATTGTTAATTTACACGCACTGGTGGCATACAATGAATTAATTACTGATTGATGTCATCAATTTAAGACAAGCTATTTCAAAAATTACCATATACCCATTGAGAGGGGGGGGGGGGGTTGATCAAATAAGACCAGTAATTTCAAATTGGAATTATTCAACATTAAATTAGTATAATAATAACTAACCTGCTTTTGGTATAGACGCTAAGGCTGCTAATGCCCGTAGAGCGGATCGCTTAAGTTCATCTTGTTTTTCATATTCTTGTTTAACTGAATTTGCCTTAACTTTAAGTGTACATGTATCTCGTAATGGATCTACAAATTGATCCAATTCTAAAATAATATTATAAAAAAATTAAACAAAAAATAAACATTTGAATTATTCCTCTCTTATTTGCGTAAAATAGTTTTTGTGTTTTTTTTTTTTTTTGTCTTACTTTTTAAAACAGCATTTGGACATAAAAGTGCTAAACGTGCTGTCATTAAATAAGTTAACATTTTAATATCATAATGATCTTTTAGGCCAGCTTGAACATGTTCCAAAAATTGCATTATATCAACTCTATCTAATCCTTGTTCTAATAATGTATACATACATTCAAATGCAGCTTTTCTTATATCTAACCCATCATCAACTGTATGTTTAAAAGGACCCATTTCAACTTCCCGAATTAATTCTTTCTGCATAGAGCATAAAATGGAAAATGAAAATTATTATTATTTAATATTAAAACATTTTATGGTAATTGATGTTAAGGAACATTAGACTGGGATTGTGTGACCGACTAATATCAAAAGGTTGTTCACTTCAATATTATCACGGTAAACACAATATGTCAATTTTATAGCGTTCAAATTGAAAGCTAAAAATATAGGTTTTTGCATTGTTTTGTTTTTTGAACTCTTGATAAATCAGCACCTCACTACTGGATAACTTTGACTTTCCACACCACTGTAGCAAATTATTCAAATATTTAATCAAGCAACTACAAATTAAGAAAAACATTATACTAATTATTACAATATTTACATAAAAGCGTAGTGTACTAAACAATTTTACAATTGATTAACACTTAGGCGTACGCTATTTACTTATTGATAAATTATTAATTCGAACTATTTATCATCTGCAATATCAGCAAAAACGTATATTAACACACAATTGTTAATGTGTTAATGTCGTGGTTGTCGACTGGTTTAAAAAAAATCTCAACAACAAGCAAACTAAGTTGCTGGAGATTTATGCACCACTCTACTGAAACATTCAAATGTATAACTGGATAATTATGATTGACGCTATATTTTCCAATTGGAAAATAAATTTCAATTAAAGTTTTATTAGACTTTACATTTGATGTTAGATGCATATTTAAAACGGAAATTTAACACGTAATGTCGACCTTGCGCCTGGAGGACCAAAAGGAATGTAAAATTAAATCGGAATATTATTGCAACTTTTGACTATGCACCCAATCTTTTTGAAAGATTATATACTATAGATAGATTGATAATTTCATATTTCGTACCAGGACCAAAGTCGCAATGGTCAGGAGCAGTAAGTGTCCGATATATCAATGGAGATCAAATCTATTCAGGAACATTAAACTTACCAACATTATCGCCTCCAACACAATAACAACAATTTAACTATCCTAATATTGTTTTAACCGTTTACTACTAGAAAATAAAATAAAATAAACATGAATTGTCACTTACCTTAACTTTTGTTTCCGAATACAACCATGGTAATAATTCAGGTAGTAAATCCCTTACTAAACTCGGTTTATTATGTACAGCCGAATTAAATGCAACTAAAGCAACCCGTCTAACTGACGGTTCAGGATCTTGTAATGCAAACAAAAATTGTCCAATACATTGTCTTAACATTGTATCAATTGCTTGTGGTTGATCGGATATTGTAAATTTAACGGCCGATACAACAGCCGTACGCATCAATGGACTATCGCTTAGTAATGCTTGTTGTAAACATGGTAATAATTCCTCAGGATTCACCAAAACTAATTTACCCAAACATTCGGCAACAACATTACGTGATCCCTCTTCAGAACATTCACAATGTTTAAATAATTGTTGCCAAATTGATGGTACCGATGGTAATAATTGTTGTAAACCATTTTGTGTATTCGACAATGATGAAATCAATTCTTTTAATGAATGCAATAATAAATATTGTCGTTTTGGTTGGGCTTCAATTTCATTTAATATGAATGGTAAATATGAATTTAAATTTCCAACAGCAATTGCACCTAATGCATGACTTGCAGCTGCCTTAACATCTTCTGATGATGCACCAAAACAATTTAATATACATTGTGGTAATGATTCAATTGAAATTAGACTACTGTAATTTTTTTTAATAGAATATATTAAAATTATGGATATATTTAAAAAAAAAAAAAAAAAGAAAAGAAAAACACCCTTACAAATGCCTTCCAATTTCACCAATTGTTAATAAACAAAATACAACATGAGAATCATTGCGACGTCTTTGTATATCCATTAATAATTCGGAAGCTAAATTAAGTGCTTCTTTTGGTATTTGTAATGTTAATGCTGCAACACATTTTGCCAATGAATGATATGCCTTTAAAATTTTCCAAATTAAATATTATTAATAAAATATCTAAATTTATATCAAAATAAATTAATTACCTGTTTATGTAATACAAAATTTGGTAATGGTGAAATAACGGGTGCCATTAATTTTTCCAATAATTGTCTATAGCCCAAATTTGGCAAATCTGCTTGTACTAATGCTTGGAATAAATTCAATGTACAATTTAATGCAGTACCTATAAGAAGAAAAATTAGTATAATATGTAAAATAAAGAAGAAATAATAATACCTTGTAATAATGGTGATCTAACTAAACTCATAATTTCTGGTAAAATCAAATCATGAACACCAACAATTGCTTGTGCTTGTTTCTTAGCAACAGTTGTTAACAGAACAAGTGATAATTGAGCAACATGTAAATCGGATTCAGATAGTAATGGTGGTATTTCTGAAATTGCCACTTGAATAACAGCCGAATCAATGAATTCACTATAATTAACCAGTAATGTATCTAATAATGTTAATGAATTCAATTTTAATGCTCGTAAACTCTTCCTCAAAAATGAACCCAATGCAGGTATAGCGTCTCCCTGTTTGTTTTTTTTTTAAATTTAAATTCTGTTTATTTTAAAAGTATTATAAGTGTTAATAAAATAATTTTACCAAAATTGGACTTATGTCAACGTGTAACGGTGACGAAGCAATCATTGTCAATGCCTTTACTGCACTCAATCTTGTCACCTCATTACGTAAACGTTCCATAAATATTGGTAAACATGTTATTAATTCAGTTTTTAAAACATCACCCATATTTGCAATTATTTGTCCCATACATGCAATTGCACGCTCTTTAACCTCTTGATCAACTTCAAGTGATTTCAATTTTTGTAATGTACAATTATATATTTGGCTGACAAATGGTCGAAATTCAAAACCGGTATCAATGTCTGAAGTTTTATTAAAATATCTTTTTCGATTATATTATTATGATATTTTTTTAATAGTTAACTAGAAACTCAATTACTAAATATGTAAACAAATGAAACAAACATCATTCGAGTGCTGAACCTAAAACTGATTACAAGAAATTATGGATAGGGTAACGGTGAGTATTTTATTATGATAAATAAAATACGTCAAAACAAGTTTGGAAAAAACAAATGTTATTTTAAAAGTTCATTGTGGATAACATAAAGTACACAACTGTTAGAGGTTATCGATGAAATTCAGGAAATGATAGTATATGGAGCTGTTATTAGACTCTGAAGATGTGTTTTTGACAACTGGATATAAATAATATTTCTTTCAGTTCGGTCTAAATATTACTCTACTTTGAAATATTACTGGATCATTTACACAAATAATTATCTATAGAAGGACTTCATTAAGGCTATGAGCCTTAATGAAGTCATTCTATAGATAATTGGATTAGGAGAAAATAAAAATGTTGAATGATTTTCCATTTCTGAGGACAAAATATCACTTAGTCTGAGAAAATCAGTACAAAAATGAAAAATATTCAACTTTAAAATGTTCACATAATTCTAAATAGATTTGCTAATTCATAATTGATACGATGCTTGTATCTGCCATTCACGAATTACTAATTTAATATTCAGCTATACAGTACAGCAAACAAAATTATTTTAGTGCCTATTTGACGGTGGCAAATACGACTCATTACAATTAGTTTAGATTAGTTTGAAACTAAATAATCCATAATATAATAATACCTCCAATACAATACAACACTTAATGCCGAATTCATACAAAATCATTTACAATATTTACATCACCAATAGAAGCGATAGAAATAAAAGAAATAAAACAAATTACCTAATGGCCGAATAACTTTAACAAGATGTTGCAGTACTAATAGAGCTTCTGTTGCAATTTTATAAAATGCATCGAAAACTGAATTAACAATTAATGGCACTAACGTTGTAATATGTGGATGAAAAATCTATTCAAATAACACAAATTAAATAATTATTAATAATTTACAAGTAAAAAAAAATAAAAAAACAAACAAAACCCAAACACATACCAATGGATTATGACTTTGAAACATACAACATAAAAAACCTAAAGCATCAATTTTCATATTCGATGAATTTTTATCGGCCAATGAATATTGTATGCCCGGCATTAATTGTTCAAAATGATTTGTTAATGCACCCGGTAATGCATTCAACAATTCACGTAACAATAAAAAACAATCTTGACGTGTTTTTAATGATTTCTCACGCATTAATGGTGTTATTGCCTTAACAATATCGGGCACTTGATCTTGTAATAAACTTATAGGTCCTGGCACCTGTTCCATTGAATCCGGATCATTTGCCATATCATCTTGTGGTCTTGTCGATTTTAACAGTGCAATATACGCATGAAATATGTCGGATTTAACATTTTCTTCACGTTCTTTAAAACGAGATGTTAACGACGGTGACAATGTTTTATAAAATTCTTCAGTAAGTTCACGACGTGTTGCAATTACAGCTTCTAAACATTTTGCAGCCGAACGTCTCACCTTCCAACTCATATCATCATCATCACTATACTCTTCACTATCAATATCTTCCTCTTCTTCTGTATCCATGCCAACACCAATTTCACCATCATCAGCCTCATAATTATAATTTGGATCATATGTCACATATGTTAAACATAATTCAACAATCTAAAGAAAGTTTTGTTTTTTTTTGCATTCATTAATAAAATCAAATAATTGCCTCATTTTAACTTACAGTTGGTATATGTGCTGAAATTGCTTCGGGACAACGATATACAAATGCTTCACATGCTTGTAAACAAAATTCACGTAATTCATCATCATCACATTGACTATATTCTTTTAAAAATACCATAAGTCTATCAATATGATTACATAGTCTATGGCCTGCAACACGACTATTATAAAAACATTATATATATATATATATATATATATATTAAAAAAAAAAAAAAGAAACAACACAATAAACAAACACTACACATACCAAATCGATGCTAAACATTGAATATATGTTCTTATTGAACCTGGATTTTGTGATTTCTCTAATCCTTCTAATAAATGTTGTATCACCTTATTGTATGCACTATTACTGCAAGTTGTTAATAAATGTGAAAGTGCAACAATTGTACGTTTACGTACAGCTTGTCGTGCAGAACCAAGTTGTGGTACAAGTGCTTTTAATATTGCATCATGAAATGGTATTAATAAATCACCAAAACGAGATAATAAATCGGCTAATATATCAAGAGCTTCTAATTGAACAGATACATCTTCCTACAAATATATTTTTGTTATAAATTTTTTTTTCCTTCTTTTATTTTGATCTAAAAAATTTTTACCTTTTCAATTGCATTGCTTAATTTTCCGGTTATTCGTTGACAAACGTTTGGTGCTAATGAATCAGAACTTTGGGGTAATTCTGATATAACTGTTTTTAACCCAATACTAGAAATATCTCTAAGTTGTTCATTATTTGATACCATATTTGCACATAATGAATCAACTATTGTTTCAACTTGAATTTCTTTTACCTTATTCACCAATGGACCAAGACATTTAACAGCTAAATTTTGTACTTCACCATTTTTATCTTCTAATAATCGCAAAACCATACGCACAACTTTCTTTTCCGATTCATCATCTAATTTAATGCTATCCTTTTGTAATTCAGACATTAAATCATTTGTGGCCATAAAACGAAAATCTTTATCACTCGATGTCATCTATTAATTTAAATTAATAATACAGTAAAGTTAAAATTAATCATTAAAATCTTAGAATTAGATTATAAATTAAAAATATATTAATAATTACCTCAAATTAGTATAATTATTTTAAGATAAAAACAAAAGAATTTGAAATTCATAGTTGATGATTGTGGGGGAAGACAAATACAAATGTTACTTAATGTGTCAATCACAGAAAATAGCAGTGCCTTGATTCTGAACAAAAAAAAATAGGTTTCACTGATGTGATCTGCATACACTAAATCATTAGCTTAACTTTTATGCTACACTACAAGTGTGTGACATCAAATGTCAACCGAAAAACCACAGTATTTTCAAATAAACTGTACAGCATGTCAAATAATTTGAATATTTCGGTAGAATAGTGTGTACAGCTACTTTGATTGTGAGAATATATTATGCCCACAATACTATTTTCTATATTTGACCATGTTCACTAGCCATACCATTAAAATTTACTGTGTTTGTGTTTCTTGCCGTAATGAGGGAAGATAATTAAAGGTTAAAGATGTTAATCGGAAACTTCATCATCAAGTACATGCACATCGTCTAGATTGTGATGAGACGAGACTCATTTATTGATATATGAGAAGACTAATTTGGGACTGCTTTAAATACTATTGCGTCGACTACTACTACTATAATATAAGAAGTATCCCAGAAACGAATTTGGTGACCGACAATCCATACACAGTAACATAAATATAATGGTAAAATGATGTGCAAACGAAAAAGTATGGGCATTCATAATGTAAATAAATGCTTTACATATTTAAAAATAATATCAAAGACTTCTATAATTATTTGTATATTTATTTAATTTAAAAAAATAAATAAAAAATAATTTTATTACACCTAATTTTTAATTTGCAAAATGACAAAGAAAATTTGTTTGATTAATAAAAACAAATTTGCACATTTTCTGTCTCCTGCCTTTTGTGTGTTGTGTGTGCTTTTTTCGTTCAAATGTAAGCCGCTGTTTAAAATCACAACAAAATATTTAATAAAATAATTTATATAAATATATTATTACATATTCTATTTATAAATATATAATAACAAATTTTAATAAATTTCTTATTTCATTTTTTTTTCTTCTTATTAAAGAAAAACTATTCAAAATTTAGAAGTCATCTTGTCATTTTGACACAAAACAATGGACGATTTATATGAAGCGAGCGTGTATAGCAAAAAAAAATTTTTCAACTAACCTTTTCCAATAAATTGGCAATTTGATGAAATTGATAGGTCGCCATATCGACGTATTAATTATTAATTGATAGTTTTACAAAAAAAATTTAATTTAAAAATAACTATTTAATATATTTCTTGAATAAAATTGTATCACACACCGGGAACAAAAAACTATCAAAAAAATACACACACTTCTTATAAAATTTAACGAAGAATATTTATTAAAGATGGTCGCCATAAAATTGATCGAATTTAAAGCGCGTTCGAAATCTAATTATTTTCCCTATAATTTAGATATTTATTTATATGGCGCCTAAAAATGCTAACATTTATTTCAGATTTACAATTTTCTTTTTCCGTCCTGAGATGTGCTGATTAATAACTCGGATCGAAATACTCGTCATTTATCATTTATTATTAACTTTTTAATAAACATGATATGCAGTTTTTATTAATATACACATAATCGATTGATATTTATAATTTTATGGAAATATGATAACAATATTCGGACGGCGGTGTAATAATTGCGACAACATATTTGTAAAACAGGTAATTGAGATTCCTCAAGACACATCAATGAACTCATCAGAAAACATGTTATTTATTGATGATTTGGTCGAACACTTTTGTTATTAGATTTGTCGAGATTTGTATTGATGAAGAGATCTATAAACGGTAACGAATGGAGTGGCAGCGATTTATCATCGAGGTACTCAAAGCATTTTTACCTCCGGTATCACCGGTATCTCGGTCACGGTATATATGTATATGTGTATATGTGATCGAGGCTAAAAAGATGGTACTAATGCGTTTGTCGACTAGCTGAAAAAAAACAACTCAATAACAATACTAGAGGTTGCTCTGGGGGATTTATACACCACTCTATTGAATTATTCAAATGTATAACTGGGTAATTATTAGTGATCCTACATTTTCCAGTTGACAAATTGCAATTATAGTTATTTGAGTTTACATTTGGTGTTACATGGATATTTGAAATGGCAAATTATCGATCGTGTCATGTACAGTAATATAGCAAAATAAAGTATAGAATTTTGGTCGACATATTTGATGCTATCTGCATATTGGAGACAGTAAATATAATAACGTAGATACACTCCACATGCCTGGGGAGAATTCGCGAATCATTAATCTGAACCATCATCGAAAGCTTGATTTGAGTTAAATACGGCTGAATAAATTGAAATAATGTTTCTCTAGATTTTCCCAATAATGGCAGAGAATCGAAGAATGGGACCGTCTCGACTAAAATAACTTCTCAATTTTATTTTTTAAATAACATTTAATAATTTTAATTTTACATTTTTGTTATAATATTTCCAAAAATCGTAATACAATACATCAAACGAGTTAATTATTTTATTTTATTTTTTTTTTTGTATTTTCAAAATACATTTCTGAAAGTTCAATAATAATTAATTAAATAACTAAAATACATTATCAGCTATGCTCGCATCTATATTCTATTGCCACTTTCTAATTACTTTTAATATATTATTCGCCATTATAGAATATATACGAATGTTTAATAAAAATTTATAAATTTCCTTTATCCATTCCGCCTTTGCTGAAACTCCTTCAATCCGCAATGTAATCCTATGAATTTATTGTGGTGAACGGAAATTTTTACCAGCAAATTTAGCATTTGCACCAAGTTCCTCTTCAATACGAAGAATTTGATTATATTTTGCAAGACGTTCCGAACGACATGGTGCACCAGTTTTAATTTGACCAGTACTAAGACCAACAACCAAATCGGCAATAAATGTATCTTCAGTTTCACCAGATCGATGAGAAACCATGGTACCCCAACCATTTGATTTGGCCAATAAATGTGCTTTAATCGATTCGGTAACTGTACCAATTTGATTCACCTTCAATAATAAACAATTACATGCTTTCTTTTCGACAGCCGTTTGTATACGTTTTGGATTTGTAACAGTTAAATCATCACCGACAATTTGAATTTTTGTATTTGCTGTCATATTTGACCATGCATCCCAATGATCTTGATCAAATGGATCTTCAATGCTGACCATTGGAAATTCGGCAATAAATTCCTGATACAAATTTGTAAGTTTTTCCGGTGATAACCATTGTGCTTTATCACTATTTGGATTCTTAAAATCTAAATCATAAACACCATCCTTATGGAATTCAGAGGCTGCAACATCCATACCAATTTCAACTTTACCCGTATAACCGGCCTTAGCAATAGCATCTTGAATTAATAATAAAGCATCTTTGTTATTTAAAATATTTGGTGCAAAACCGCCCTCATCACCAACGGCCGTTGCATCCAAACCGAATTTTGTGTTAATCACCTTTTTCAAATGATGATAAACTTCAGAGCCGATTTTCATTGCATCGGTAAATGATGTTGCACCAGTTGGAAAAATCATAAACTCTTGCATTGCTAATTTATTACCAGCATGACTGCCACCATTGATAACATTAAATGCTGGTACAGGTAAAATGATATTTTTATTGCCAGCCAAATCAGCAATATGTTTGTACAATGGTATTCCCTTTTTAGCAGCCCCAGCCTTACATACGGCCAATGAAACGCCCAAAATTGCATTCGCACCAAATTTCGACTTATTTTCGGTACCATCCAAATTAATCATAAAACCATCAATTTCAGCCTGTTGTGTCTCTTCAAGACCAGATTTTAATAATTCCGGTGCAATTTTCTTATTAATATGACCAATTGCTTGTAGTACACCCTTTCCATGGTAATTATTTTTTTCATTGTCACGTAATTCTAATGCTTCATGGACACCAGTTGATGCACCAGATGGTACGGCTGCACGAAATAATCCCAATTCAGTGGTAAGATCAACTTCAACAGTTGGATTACCACGTGAATCGAAAATTTGACGGGCTAGAATGCTTTTGATTGGCATATTGAATCTGAAACGGATAAAAATTGATAAAATAACAGATGAAAGTATAAAGTTAAAAATATTTATTTTATAAAATAAATTAAAAATCGATTTATACTCTTGGTTAGTCAAAAATGTATCTATAACTTCGTAGGTAATTTACTCTAACCAACACCTAAGAGGAGAGGGCTTCAAGTTGTAATAGTTTATTTGACGTTTGTGAGAATTAAATTCGTTTTAAAAGTCCTGTACTTGGTCCCAATTTCTGATCCGAATTTTTAAACCGTTGCACGTATACTAAAATTACAGACTAGAACAATTTGACAAAATATGCCTTGTTCAACTGATACATATCAACACACATGTATTGGTCTGAAAAACTACCGATATTCAATGCATTAAAGAACATCCGGACAAAACAATGGGAGTAAAACATAGCAATCAGACATACATACATTTTACACCTTCCACATGACATTTTACCAAATATACATGCCATAGGGATGTGCTTGCCGATAAAGATATCGACAGATCAAATATGGAGAATGAAAACGCTATCAGTTGAAGTGGAAAACAATCAAAATAGGTGAAAAGCGAAATACAATACATGATAAAGAAATTGGCATTTTAAAGCAAGTGGATAAAACGTGAAATTAAACTACATAATTAGTGCACAGCTATAGACTAGGAAAAATTGGAAATTCCTTTAAAATAGGTAAATAGGATATCACAAAGATGATATATAGCAACTTATGCAAGAACTCTAGACAACATATGTGTGTATTAACCATGGTCTGTAACAAAGTCAGCAAGTATGAATCAGTCATTTCGCTACCAATTGTTTCGCGCTAAAAGGCAGTAGCTGCAAACTACTGATTATCGTAGTAAAATCAATGGTGATGTACGCTGCACCCATCTGGGCAGAGGCTCTCAATAGCGCGCATAACAAAAAAGTATACACATATTTGACACCATCAGATTTACAGCGGTATAAAATACAGAAACGAAAACGATGAAATACTGCGAAAAGCACGATAACCACAAAATTAATGTGATCGCGAGGATCACAGTCATTAAGGTGCATTAGGCATCCAAACAAACAATGCCTAGTCACTAAATAATTGAATGATTTACACATTAAAAGATAGTGCCTGCATCGCGTCATGTTGCAAATTTAGACATATAACACATAGAATATATGGAATATGGGATTAAGAGCGTGTTATAACAGATCAAAACAAAATAGTTTGTTGCTTAGATATTTTTTACCTGGTCGACAAACACTTGATATATACCCTGATCACGCGACATTATTTTCAAATTATCTTTATATAAAGCGTTAGATTTGTCCGTTATGTTATAGACATTTTATGTTATGCCTCGATCATTGTTTTCTTTTAGTACCGTTTTTTTTTTAACCCTTTTTCACTCTGTGTTTCAATAGAAAATTTATTATTATGGCCACAGGCAACTTAGTATGACGTAATGGGGGTACATTATTTGAAAATTTCATTTTGAAGACTCAATTACAATCTGAACTAAAGTCAGATAAAATAAAGTGGGTGATGTAAGGCAAACGAAAACAGTAAATTGGTTAATTGATTAATTAACCATATGCTTACGTGTAAATTTGCATAACAAAAAGATTATAAGTAACAAGGGCAAGGTAATCAAAAAATGAAATTGAAGGGGTTTTTTAAAAAGATTATTTCAAAGTACAAATAAAATTGCAATGATCTAAGAAATAAAAAATTGCATAGCGAAAAAGATGAGGGTCAAACCGGTGCGATGCGGCTTATGTTACCTATTTATTACTTGGAACATCAATGCATTAAGCATTAATTGCAATAGAATAAATTTATAGAATTAGGATAAATGTAAAAAAAAAGGAAAGAAAAATTTCCAATTTGAAAAAAAAAGAATCCCGTCATATGAAAAAGACCAAAGCCAATCCCACTTTAAAATGTTATAAATTTGTCTAAAAATGTTTTCCAAATAAATAATTTTAACTTATTATAACTTATGGTAAATAAAATACAAACAATTTAAAACTTACATAAATCGTTTAATGTTAATTACTTATTAAAAAATATTAAATTGGAAAATTATTTCAAAAATTGTCCAAGAGAAACCAAATTCAACTATAAAAGAATTGAAAAAATAATTTCTTTAACCTCTGTCAAGGAGAAAACGTTCAGTTTTCTAATCGATTGAATTTTTCGCAAAATTCTAAATAACATGTATGCCATCTATATAACATACGTTTAAATAAATTATCTGTCAAATATTTCGTTAAATTTTTTTTTTTTTACTTATGCCATTTTTCATTTTATCCAGAAAATAATCAAATTGTCAAATGGCGGGCTATGAAATATTATAAAACTAATCAAATTTGTGTTTTCATCATTTTTAATAATAAAATATTAAATAAATTTTAAGGATGACAGAATTAAGTGATAATAAACGTATAGGAAAATCATTGGGTGTACTAACAAGAAGATTTGTAAACTTATTACAACAATCAAAAAATGGCATTCTTGATTTGAAATTTGTACGCATTTTAAATTTACACAAATTTTACATATTTATGTATTTATATTTATTTTAATTAATTATGCACAATAATTAATTATTTTGTTTATATTTATTTTAATAAATTGTATAACATAAATTTTATATAAACATAATACACATATTATAATATGTTGTGTTTATTTAAAAAAAATAAAATAAGTGGCGCGTTTTCATTATATGAAGCGCGCTTTATTTTCATAAAATTTTCCATTTTATTGTGTTTTAAAATTTTACAATGAATTAATATTTTGATTTTTTTGCTATCGCTTTTTTAGGCGGCCCATGTATTAAATGTACAACAAAAAAGAAGAATTTACGATATAACAAATGTTTTAGAAGGTATTGGACTTATTGAGAAACGTAGCAAAAATAGTATTCAATGGCGGTAAGTTTAATCAATTGGGAAAACACTTTTGTTTTTAATTTTTAGTTATTTATATTTATAAAATGAATATATCTTTGGAATATTAGCAACAAATGAAGTAGATTTGCAGTCTATGAAAGATGATATCAATATAATTTACATACATTAACGTAATTTATTCAAATGACCTATATTTTAGAGTTTACGTCATAAATATCAGACATGGCTAGGTTACTTGTTGAAATTGGGTCAACTTTCTGGAAGTTAATATAAATAGGATGACATTTTTTTATTGTGTTAATAATGTAAGGGAACATATGGGTAGTTCGGTTTTATTATACCCGAATACTATAAAAAAATGTGTACACCTTTGGGTTTCGAGTCTACACTAAACATAATGTAATTTTAATGAACTTTGAGTAATTGCATAGATCGAAAAAGTGCTTCAAATAATTTATTTTTATGCTTTAATGTTTACTTTCGGAAACACATCTGTAGATTTGTATGAACAAATGTAAAATCAACAGATCGCAAGTGTAACATCCGTCCATGTCAAGTATTTAGAGGAAATATCCAAATATTGGGCATAATACTGGCGATCTTAGTTATAAGAAATCGCCATGGTAATATCTTATAGAAAGAAGAAAGTGCGTACATATTTTTGCTTATACTAAAGTAAATCTATGTACACTTTCATAACCTGTAAGGCGATGGAGCTCACTTTTGAATTATGTCGATGAATCCGGGGCTAGAGTGTCGACCCATCATAATCATCATTATTTTAGCCTGTACATCACATGAGCATTGGGTGACAGTACGCTTGTTAATTTGCCCTTTCCAATACATATATGGTGGGTCGACAAATGATTTGAATAAATCGGTAAAGTGGTTTTCCAAGTATACAATACATTATGGTATATATTTGTTACCACAACCACACACCATAATTAACATCTCCTATTATCGTGGGCAACCTCTGGACGTTAGTCTACAGCTTCATCTACCACAACGTTGTAATAATCTTCTTTTTTCTTGTCTTATTTCTTATTTAAATTAAACTTACCTTTTTCTCAATCTATGTATCCACAGTTGTCGGTCATTATTATTTATATTAAATCTGTACAAATCATTTTGAATTACCGATAACCAAGTAGCTTGTCAACCGTCACGATTTTTCACATCATTACTGATTGTTTAAAGCCAATTATACGCTGTGAGTGTGCGGTTTATTATGTGACCTTACAATCTCACCAGCAAACTAGATAGCTGTAGATTTACATGGCACTGTACCGAACTATTCAAATGAATAACTATATTTCACTATATATAAGAAATTAGTTCAGTTTTTCGATTGACATTCCATGTTAGTAAATGGCAAATTAACATCATAATGTTGCATTGCAACATTGTGACATAAGGGTTAATATCACGACGATGATCATCTTAATCTATACTTTGACTAACTATACTGGTAACCAATTCAACTTTCCTGAAATATAGTTGTTTTTAATTTCATCTTTCAATGTTAACGTTACGGAGATGTTCATCTCAACATTCTCATCTCATTTGTAATTTTGGCATATGGTCACTATTATCGGTTCAACATTTAGAACTGTAACATTGCCGATCGAACTACAATTTCATACACTACTGTATTGATGATTATGATTATTTTTCTAGCACATGTAACCCCAGGCAGTCACTTGACCCAATTGTATTTTATTTGATGTTAAATAGCATACCAATATTACCGTTTATCGTGATAACTGATCTTAAATATTTGAATTTTCCAATAAGTTTGTTTTCCAGTTCAATTTGACTCACACTTATTATAAATTATTATAAAATTGATTATGTGATGACGAATGGAGTGGCCGACTATTAACGAGGTTACTCAACCAATCTTTACCTTCATGCGGTGTCACTGGTAACTCGATCACGATGTATGTCAGTAATGGTGTGTCATCGAGACTAAAAAGATGGTGTTAATGTCGTGTTTGTCGACTGATTGAAAAAACAACTCAACAACAAACTAGGTAGCTGGAGGTTTATGCATTACTCTACTGAAATATTAAAATGTATAACTGGATAATTAATGATTGATCCTATATTTTCCAGTTGGTAACTTTCAATTATAGTTATTTAAATATACATTTGATGTTACATGCATATTTGAAACGGCAAATTAACATCATAATGCAGCCGTATGCGTGCTCGAGGCATAAACGTTCAGATGATAATTATAAATTATAACTAGTTCATTGAAGAGGATCGTCTATTGTACCAGAAAGATGTTGCATAATAACGTTAACATTGAATGAGCTTGATGTTTCGGATGCTAGTGCTGTTATTTGTATACATATTTTTGATGGCAGTAATATATATAGTTCAGGAACAGTTTGAGATGTATTAATACTTGTCGAACGAGATCTTTTGGTACTTCTCAAGATCTATTAATGTATCTTATTTTATACTCCATACTTTTTCAAAATTGTTATACGAAGTATTTGTATACGCCATCAATATGTGAAGTAATTTGGATTCGTCTATAGAAATTTCATATTCCTCCCAATTCGAAATATTATAATTTATCAGTAATAGGTCATTCCACTATACAAATTGGTGCAACTGATATAAAGTCCTTTTGAATCTATCTATTGTTTGTTTACTTATTATTTTATTAACAATCCAATTCAAGAATTTTATGCCAATGGGCTGTCTGATCTGTTTAGCACATCATAATAGAGTTACTAATTCGTGTCCACTACATTGATATCTTCAATATTGTTTTAACTGCCGAAGATCATATAATTTTTTTTATGTTTCGGTGAATATACATTCATCAGCACGTATTATTGCTGGCAGTGATATATAGTTCAGATATCAGTTCAGATCTTAATGCTTATGCACTTCTGTGGTGGTCGATCTTTTTATTAATAATTTTCCTGACACTTTGCGTTTCACCATCACCACCAATGTTGACTGTAGATTTAATTTAATAATTGTTTGCTTAAAGCTTTTTACCTAAAGTCCCAAGATATATTCATGCAAGTAGTTCATTACCTTACCCACATCCGTTATTTTAAAATAATCAAAATTAAGTTTTAAAAAAACTATTGTAATAAATAAATATTTTTTTTAGCGGAGTTATACACGGTAAAACTAATCCTGAAGTAATGGCAATCAAATCAAAGGAATTACGATTAAATATTGATCAACTTATTGAAGATGAATTAATTTTAGATAGGTAGAGATATTTTGGTTTTGTTTTTTATAATTTCTTCTTTGGTAATAAATAGTTTTAAATAAAAATTTATTATTTCAGACACTTTGCTTGTATAAAACATAGTTTAAGATTTGCTCAAACTGATCCAATAAATCAATATTATGCATATGTAACAAGAGATGATCTAATTGATTGTTTTGGTGATGATGTTATATTAACGCTTCGCAATTATGATTTATTACAACAAACCGGACCACTTATAGTAATTAATAACTGTTAATTAATTTATTATTTTTGTTAAAAAAAAATGTTTATTACATTCAATTAATATTATTTTAAGGATCCTGTAAACGGTGACATTAATGACACATTAAGAGTAACTTCAAGATCAAAAATAATTGATGTACGATTAGTTACAAATGAAGGTGAAACAATGATTGACAATACAATACAGAACAAAAATGAATTAAATGAAATGGAAACAAGTGAAACAATAGTAAATGAACAGTTGTCGACAAATGTAGATAATGTAAATAATATTTTAGATCAACCTGAAAAGTTGTAAATCTGATATTTCTTTCATGTTTATATTTTTGAAAGATCACATATTTTATGTGCATTGCATTCAACATAATCGATATTTTGTTTTTGGTTTTTAGCAGGAAATTCAACAAGATATAAAACAGGAAAATGATGAAAATTCACCAGAATTAAAAAGAACATTAAGATCATATTATAGTAAAAATAAAAAAGTAAAATTAGATGATGTAAAAATAAATACTACACCAACGTCGTCGCGAAATTTAGAAGCTAATAATAATATACCAAAAAAAAAAGATGACCAGGATAATAATAAGGCAATCGATGATCAAATTAATAACAATGTTGCTGAAGAATTAAAGGAAAGAAGAAATATAGCAACAATTTTATTTAATAGAAATAACCAAACGACACGTTTAAAACGAAATTTTATACCACCATCATATGATTCAAGCGAAAGTAGGTATATAATTAAAATACATATAATTTCACTTTGTTTTAGTTTTATTATATTATAAAATTTTGTATAATTTTCAGTGAAGGGTCCATTTATTCGACTCAGTCCGCCCCGTAACGATTATATGTTTTCTTTACATGAAACTGAAGGCTTATGTGATCTCTTTGAAATTTTTTGAAAACAAATCCAAATTCGTGCAATCATATTTTTTGTTATCCTTTTTCTCTTTTTTTTTTTTATTTTGCTTTGTTAATAATTTGTTAATCTTTCATTCTTTATAAAATAAATAATTAGAATAAGTAATTAGAGAATAGGAGGAGGAAGACATACACTATTATTAGTTTCATATATTGTTAGAAATAATTAATAATTATTATTTATTAATATTTTTATAATATAAATAATTTAATTAAACAAATTAATGTGTACCCAAATGTATTAATTAATTTTGAATATAATAAGAAAAAAAAAATCATAAATTATATGCACTTGTATGATAGTAGCGGGTTCATAAAATGATTCAAAAAAATTAGATTTGTACAGCATAAAATACTGACTGTTGGAATGGACAACAATAGCATTGAATCATTTGTCGACACTGTAAGAAACAAAGGCTTACAGTAATGCTTTACACGTTTATCTGAGGGTAATCAACGAACTCTTATCACTGGTGTCTAATATTGATGCAAGATCTATGAAAAAATATTTCCTTTTTTTGATGATGGAGAATATATTTCAAAGTACTGACATAATATTTTATGAAAATTATATCAAATATATAATATCAAATTATATAATATATAATATAATATCATCAAATTACTCTTTACAATAAAGTTTTTGTAAAATCAAAGTTTGGATAATATAAGAAAAAAGTTATGAATTTTACAAAATCAACATGAATTCCACCAATTTCAATTACAACTGAAGATATAATAGTTTCGACTCACTTAAAGAATAATGTTGTTAAAATATAGTAGACTTGTTTTCTTTCAATATTAAAAGTGAAACGGTGGAGGATTTGATGGTCTTAGAAATTCAGAATATCTTAAAAGAAGAAGTTGATAATTATAAACAGAATCAATGGAAAAACCTGGCATATCTACGGTACCAACCAAATTTGGCATTGGTCCGATTTATATATTTTATTACAACACTAGCAACTGGTACATATACAAAATTATGCAAGTAGCTGCAGCAATACTGAAAATATCAATGGATAAAATTAATATATTGAAAATGACTACAGATAAATTACCAAAAACATCATGTACAGCTGGTAGTACATGATCAGATTTAAATGGTATGACCGTAATGGATGCCAGTAATATAATAATGGAGCGTCGTTTAAAATCATATAGAGAATACTTTTCACGTGAGGACTGAAATGATTGGATAAAAAGAACCAATATATTTCGATCGAGTACCTTTATCAGCACGGGTCTTTATAAAATACCTATATTGGTCGACCATTTAATTACTTTGCTTCTGTTTTTGCATCATCAGAAGTAGAAATAGGTTTATTAACAGATAATCATGAAGTATACAAACCGATATTATTTATGGATTGAGGTTCTAGTTTAAATTCGGGAGTTGATATAGGTCAAATTAAGCATTTATTAAGCATTTATGTATATGGTTTATTCACTTTGGATGAACTTATATATTCTCAATGTGATATCATACTAAGTTCCGAGAATGAATAAAATACCTGGATTTACAGATATCCCAGATGAATCTAATGTTAGCCTATTGATTGAAGTAATAGCGCCAATCCATGTGTAATATTTTCACCAAAGGTTTAATAATAATGAATATGAAGTGTACTTCTGAGTTCACGGTTAATATGCCTTATTTTGTTGATTATATGCAATTAGCATTATTCCTTAGAGCATCGATATTTGTCATAAAGAATGCAATCGCTGCAGCTCGAATAGCAAATAGTGTTGATCCAAAATTTAAGCAGAATTCACCAACAACTAATTTTGTAAATATGTAATTATTTTTCACGAATTGTCTTGTTTCACATATAATACTTAATTAAATTATATGCCTTTCGTAGTTCCGTGATGATGGTAGTGTGGTACTTATGTCTCTTGGAATATTAGACCACAATATTTTTTTTATTATATTTTTGTTTATATTATTAATTTGAGTTAATATAAATACGAGTATAGATTTGTAAAAATTTATGACAACAAATAATGTAAACAAATATCGTAAACAATTGTCAAAAAGAAAAGTGTGGTCATGCGTAAAGTAGTTTAAGTTCAATGGGCGAATAGAGTACGGTCAATCACAAATAATTTTGTCGAATATCGACATAATTCGCCCGTTGTACTTAAATTTGACATAATTAATTTAGCAAACATATGGTAGAGAAATATGCTTTGTCATTGTTTGTGTTTTTTTTTTTTTGTTTATAATTACAGTTTTTAATAATTTAACTGCTGTATTGAGTAGGTTTATATGGTCTGACTTTACCAAGAAAGTATATTGAATTAGTCAATTTATGATAAATAGTACTAAAATAGGACGTAAACTATTGAAGAAAAGAAGGTGAAATATGAATCACAAGTTGAACTCTAAATTAATGTTTGATAGACAAATAATAATCTATATATTAAAATCCGCAGTAATTGTAATTACGATGTTGATTATAATGTTGCATTCAAAATTGAACTACTAGATAAATGAACCGACGCTGGGATCACACACGTTTTTCATTTTATCCGACGCGCGCTTTATTTTCATAAATTTTTCCATTTTCTTGTGTTTTAAAATTTTACAATGAATTAATATTTTGATTTTTTTGCTGTCGCTTTTTTAGGCAGCCCATGTATTAAATGTACAACAAAAAAGAAGAATTTACGATATAACAAATGTTTTAGAAGGTATTGGACTTATTGAGAAACGTAGCAAAAATAGTATTCAATGGCGGTAAGTTTAATCAATTGGGAAAACACTTTTGTTTTTAATTTTTAGTTATTTATATTTTTAAAATGAATATATCTTTGGAATATTAGCTACAAATGATTAGATTTGCAGTCTATGAAAGATGATATCAATATAATTTACATACATTAAATTTATTCAAATGACCTATATTTTAGAGTTTACGTCATAAATATCAGACATGGCTAGGTTACTTGTTGAAATTGTGTCAACTTTCTGGAAGTTAATATAAATAGGATGACGTTTTTTTATTGTGTTAATAATGTAAGGGAACATATGGGTAGTCCGGTTAATATGGGTCGATTAATGATTTGAATAAATCGGTAAAATGGTTTGCCAAGTATACAAGACATTATGGTATATATTTGTTACCACGACCACACACTATAATTAACATGTATTATGATCGTGGGCAACCTCTGGACGTTAGTCGACCGCTTCATCTAACGCCGCGTCATAATAGTCTTCTTGTTGTCTTATTTCTTATTTAAATTAAACTTTCCTGCTTCTCAATTTATTTCTGCTCAAGTGGCGGTCATTACCATTTATATTAAATCTGTACAAATCGTTTAGAATTGCCAACAACCAAGTAGCTTGTCAACGGCCACGATTTCTCACATCATTACTGATTATTTAAAGTCAGTTATACGCTGTGAGTGTGCGGTTTATTAAGTGACCGTACAATCTCACCAGCAAACTAGGTAGATTTACATGGCACTGTACCGCACTATTCAAATGCATAACTATATTTAACTATATATTAAAAAGTAGTGCAGTTTTTCGATTGACATTCCATGTTAGTGGCAAATTAAAATCGTAATGTGCCATTGCAGCATTGTAGAATAAGGATTAAGATCATGATGATCATCTTAATCTATACTTTGAGTAATTATATTGATGACAGGTTCAACTTGCCTCAATTGTTAACGTTACGGAGATGTTCATCTCAACATTCTCATCTTATTTGTGTGCGGTTTTGGCGTATGGTCACTTTTATCGGTCAACATTTAGAACCGTAATATTGCCGATCGAACTACAATTTCATACACCTACTTTGTTAATATTAGGATTATTTTTCTAGCACATATATATGATTGATCCAATTATACTTTGTTTCATGTTAAACATCATACGAATTTTATCGTTTATCGTGATAACTGATCTCAAATATTTGAATTTTCAAATAAATTTGTTTTCCAGTTCAATTTGACTCTGGTAACTCGATCACGATATATGTCAGTAATGCCGTGTGATCGCGACTAAAAAGATGGTGGTCGTGTTTGTCGACTGATTCAAAAAACAACTCAACAACAAACTATGTAACTGGGGGTTTATGCATTACTCTACTGAAATATTCAAATGTATAACTGGATAATTATGATTGATCATATATTTTCTAGTTGGTAACTTTCAATTATAGTTATTTAAATTTCCATTTGATGTTACATGCATATTTGAAACAGATGATATTATAAATTATAACTAGTTTATTGAAGAGGATCGTGTACAGTACCAGAAAGATGTTGCATAACAATGTTAACATTGAATGAGCTTGATATTTCCGATGCTAGTGCCGATATTTGTATACATATTTTTGATGGCAGTGATATATATATATATAGTTCAGGAACAGTTTGGGATGTATTAATACTTTTCGAATGAGATATTTTGGTACCTTATCAGATACCTTCTCAAGATCTATTGATGTGTCATGTGAAGATCTTTCTTATTATATACTCCAGTATACAAATTGGTGTAACTGATACAAAGTCCTTTTGGCTCTATCTATTGTTTATTTATTTATTATTTTACTAACAATTCAATTCAAACGTACTTGATTATGATAAGTCTGCATCTGAACTATGCTTAAACTAAAAAAGGTTATTCTACATTGTAACGCAATGTAGATCACATAATATTTTAATTTTGATCAGGTTAGAATAACAATAATTATGTGGAGATTGTCGGACTTTGATATATTGAAATTCTGTGCACCGTATAATATATAACATGTACTAATAGGAAACTAATGATATTCAAAACTCAAATAGTATATCTCCTTCTCAATTACCACATATATAATTTTCATTGCAGTGCACATAAATTTGCAACTCGAAACATCTCAATTAAGGGCTAGATATAATATATGAGGGAAGAAGTGCATCTGGAAATTTGTGGAAGATTTATTTAGCATGAATTACGAAAAAGAATGATGAAGAAACGTGGTGGAGCATACATTTAACCCATGTTCGACTAGTATTATATAATAATAGTGTCCATGTATGTTAAATGGTTGCATTAAGTGAGGATATTCTACAACCGGTTGATATACTCATAGTAATATATTTGCAATCAAATAAATAATCGACAGTATGGTAAACAACATAATGCATATTATATCACCTCTTCATCTGACTAATAAATAATAAATTTATAATAATTAATAAAGGTTATAGAAGGATAATTAAACATAATTAATTATTTTTATTTCCGTGTGTCTATATACGATAATATGTTTTATTTAATCACGCTTTAGATTATCACTACGCTTTCCAAAACGCATATAGCCATAGTCATCGAATTGATGTGTATAATTTTCAGTGAAGGGTCCATTCATTCGACTCAGTCCGCCCCGTAACGATTATATGTTTTCTTTACATGAAACTGAAGGTTTATGTGATTTCTGAAGTTTTTTGAAAACAAATTCGAATTCGTGCAATCATATTTTTTTTGTTTTGTTAATAATTTGTAATTTTTTATTTTTTATAATAATAAATAATTAGAATAAGTAATTAGAGAATAGCAGGAGCAAGGCATACACTTTTATTAGTTCATAATTAGTAATTATTATTTATTAATATTTTTATAATATAAATAATTTAATTAAACTTTGAATATAATGAGAAAGAAAATCACAAATTATATGCACTTATCTATGGTATATTAGTAGTGGGTTCATAAATTGATTTAAAAACAGAATATTTATGTTTCTATGACGGAAATCTAGAGACTTGTGCAGCTTAAACGATACCAAACTGACTGTTGTTGGAATGTACAACAATATCATTTGATCATTTGTCGACACTGTAAGGAACAAAGACTTTCAGTAATCGATGAACTCTTATCATGAAACCCCAACTAACATATATTACATACATCATTATCACTGCGGCATCTAATATTGTTGCAAGATGTTTGAAAAAATATTTCTTTTTTTTTGAGTATGAAGAATATATTACTAAGTACTGACATAATATTTTATGAAATTTACCCAATTAGTTATTAAAAGTATATTTTGGAGGAGAGATATTACGTTTTACACATTGATATAAAAACGTTACACCTGTCTTTATATCTCGAGCTATATTCGATATATAATTACATTTCTATAAATTATAACCCAACTATACAGACATCATATCAAATTACTCATTACAATAAAGTTTTTGTAAAATCAAAGTTAGGATAATATAAGAAAAAATTTATGAATTTTACAAATAATAGTTTATAATAGTTTCGACTCACTTAAAGAATAATGTTGTTAAAATATAGTAGACTTGTTTTCTTTCAATATAAAAATGAAACGGTGGAGGATTTGATGGTCTTAAAAATTCAGAATATCTTAAAAGAAAAATAGAAGTTGATAATTTCAATAAACAGAATCAATGGAAAAACCTGGCATATCTACGGTACCAATCAAATTTGGCATTGGTCCGATTTATAATCTTTTATTACAATACTGAAACTGGTACGGGCCAAAGAATACACATACAAAATGATTCAAGTAGCTGCAGCAATACTAAAAATATCAATGGATAAAATTCATATATCGAAAACGGGTACAGATTAATTATCAAAAACATCACCTCAGCTGGTAGTACATGATCAGATTTAAATGGCATGACCGTAATGGATGCATGTAATATAATAATGGAGCGTCATTTAAAATCATATAGAGAATACTTTCCACGTGAGGATTGAAATGATTGGATAAAAAGAACCAATATATTTGGATCGAGTACCTTTATAAAATACCTATACTGGTTGACCATTTAGTTGCTGTGCTTCTGTTTTTCCATCATCAGTAGAAATAGGTTTTTTAACAGATGATCATGAAGTTATACGAACAGATATTATTACTTTTGAATTGAGTTTAAAGCCAGAAGTTGAAATTGGTCAAATTAAGGGAGCATTTATGTATATGTATTATTTACTGCGGATTAACTGATATATTCTCCAAGTGGTATCATACTAAGTTCCGAGAATGAATAAAATACCAGGTTTACAGATATCCCAGCTGAATCTAATGTTAGCCTATTGATAGAAGTAATAGCGCCAAATTCATGTGCAATATTTTCATCAAAGGTTTATAATAATAATGAATATGAAGTGCACTTCCGAGTTCACTGTTAATATGCTTATTCTGTTGATCATAGGCAATTAGTATTATTCCTCACAGTATAGATATTTGTCATAAAGAATGCAATTGCTGCAGCTCGAATAACAAATAATGTTGATCCAAAATTCAAGCACAATTTGCCAACAACTGTTGAAAGAATTCTTAAATATCTAATTGATGATGATAGTGTGGTACTTATGTCTCTTGGAATATTAGACCACAATAATGTTTTTATATTTTTGTTTATATTATTAATTTGAGTTAATATAAATACGAGTATAGATTTGTAAAAATTTATGACAACAAATAATGTAAACAATTGTACAAAAGAAAAGTGTGGTCATGCGTAAAGTAATTTAAGTTCAATGGGCGAGTAGAGTACGATCAATCACAAATAATTTTGTCGAATATCGACATAATTCGCTCGTTGAACTTAAATTTGACATAATTAATTTAGCATTTACGCTTTGTCATTGTTTGTTTTTTTTTTTTTTGTTTATGTTTAAGCGTTGTACAATAATTATAATAACAGTTTTTAATAATTTAACTGCTGTTTCGAATAGAGCATATATGGTTTGACTTTAGGATCAACCAAGAAAGTGCATTGAATTAGTCAATTTAAATACTACTAAAATAGGACATAATATATAATATTGAAGAGGAAAAGATGAAATATGAATCACAAGTTGAACTCTAAGTTAATGTTTGAAAGAAATAATTTTATTTGCAAAGGAATACCAGGTACAGATATTAATAAATCAATACAATATAAATATTAAAATACGCAGTAATTGTGGTTACGACGTTCATTATAATGTTACGTTCAAAATTGAACTACTAGATAAATTAACCAACGCTGTCACACATTATACATAAAAGAATTGTAAAATATGCCTCATATGTGTTTAGCAAAAGCTAATCTCATTATGAATTTTATCAATCAAGTAAACCGGCCGAACGGACTGGGTTAGAATCAGTGTTGAAGACCACCACGACAGTTGGGACCAGAGTTAAAAATTACCATCAAAAATTTATCTTTGCTAAAAATACTAATTGTTAGAGCGCGGTTGGGCACACAGTTAGACATTAAACATCAATTCCAACAGCCTAGGTACTGAGGATTTGGAACTGAATAATATGAACCATATAGTGGTGGAGTTGATTTATTGCTATATGTAACGAAGCAAAGTAGAGTAGTGTAAAATAGTTAACAATTGTTCGAATTTACACACAAGTAATTGTTCAAGATAGAATTTGGTTTTGAATAATGAAATAAGTTGAAAACTAACAATACATGATATATTGAAGATATCTCAGCAATTGAGGCTCGTCGAAATCACAACTAAATGAACTTATTCAATATTCGATAAAATATGTAACCTGACTATCAAATCGTCTTATGTCAAACTTCCGACTAAAAAGCTAATATATTTTATTGTACCAGGACTATTTCCATTACCTATTAGATTCTACTATTTAGTCGAGAATAGTAAATTAAAATTTAGTCATAATATTTAATACGAGTATATGTCGTTAAATGAGTTTAATTACAAATGCTGACCTAAGCATATTCATAGCAAATTTTCACAGGTCGACAGTTAATATAATTGGGGAGATGTGACATGAAGTTGAAACTGTTTGTGAAATATATATATCACATGTTGATCTTTTATAATAATTGTTTCAAAGACGAAACTAATGAATATTGAATAGTTGAAAAGTTATTTTACTACATATACCGAAAAGGAAGATAGAATCAAGCATCTTTTGTATGCTAGACAAGTATACGCAGAATAGTGTTAAATGAGGTCTGACACTCGGAACAAATTTCACACTATATATAATACATGGGTTAGTCTAAATTATTGTCGTACTTTTTTAGACTTTAAAAATTTTCTTCTTCTTATTTTGTTAGGTCATAGACCTGCATTTTTCTCACAATTTAGTTTTGAGATGCGAATGTGCACTTACCTACCAAAAGAACGAAAAATTTTATTACCATGAATAATGAAAGAAGATCAGTTGAAAACGTGGTATAGCATATTCAATGTGACTGAAGCAATTACAACATTGTTCTCAACCATATTGCCTGCCCTTGTCTTTAATAATAGTGTCTGCAACTAATTAAAAAGTTAAATTAAACTAAATGAGAAAATTCTATTATATTTATCAAATGTGACACAGTATATAGGTGATATATTAATTGCATTTCGATTAAAATATCGCACAGTCTCTGTGAATATTGTCGAACTTTAATATGTACTTGATTATGATGTCTGCATCTGACCTATGATTAAACTAAATGAGTTTATTATACATTGGGACACTATATAGATCCTATTATAATTTAATTTTTATCAAACATTTGATAAGGGAGGATATTCTACAATCGGTTAATATACTCATAGTAATTTATTTGCAATAAAATAATCGACAGTCTGGAAAACAACATCATACATATGCTATCACCTCTTCATCTGTATACATATTAAATATTGATTTACATAATAAATTTATAATAATTAATAAAAGGATTATAAAAGGATAATTAAACATAACAAATTATTTTTATTTCCTCCTTTAATTTTATTATTTTCTTTTTTGCAAAATGTACATAAATGTATAACTTTCTATTACAAAACTAAATAAGAAATCTTAGAAAGTAGTCACCAAATATATTTTAAATCAAAAATGTGTCTATATATGATAATATGTTTTATTTAATCCAGGTTTAGATATCACCACGCTTTCCAAAACGCATATGGCCATAGTCATCGAATTGATCTTCGCCACCACCCCGTTTACCAAATCTCATATGACCATAGTCATCGAAACGTTTTCCCTTATCATAAAGTTCATCATCATCAACTAATAGTTCTAATTCGATGGGAATTTTTGAATGAGCTATCTGATGTGAACGTTGTGATGATGATGATGATGATCCTCCATTATTATATGGTGATCTAATGTTACGATTAAAATTTGTATGTTTAATTGGTAATTGAGATTTCTTATTATTTTCATTAAAACCATTATTATTATTATTATTATTAGGATTTTCGTTATCAGAATATGCACAACACAAAACAATAATTGATAAAATTAGCACTAATAAAGGTGTATTAATAATCGAATTTAATTGATTATTTGCCATATTCTCTTCTTATCTAATATATACAATTTTAAAACAATTTCTTTCCACTATAGTTAAACGTGTATTCACTGTCCAATGGATAAATTGGATATAAGGAAATTTCAATCTCTGTTCTAGATTTATATAGTAGGAATATTATGGAAAATTCTGACAAGTGATAAATTCAATTTACCTTAAATTTCTCTTTCTTCTGAATTACCATTAAAAGTATATCTTGTTAATAATGTATTCGTAATGCATAAAAATCATCAGGTGCCATTTAAGTGAAAATTTAATTATTTAGAAAATAAGCACAAAAAATCAAATATAATGTATGGTAATTGCATTTCATATTGATTTATGATAAAATATGCGGTTACTGCTACACAGTTTAACGTGAGGAATTAAATTATGTTCAAATAATGAACCTACACGCGACTATTACTCCCTTTCCTTTCCTATTATGCCACCTTATTGAAAAAGGAACTTTTTTTTTTTTATAGCTTCATTGAAATCTTACACAAACGGACAGTGAAACTGATTAAAAAATTATAGATGGTAGTTTATTGGTGTTTAGTTAGTTTTTTTATTATTATTATTATTATTTGGTGTCCTTAGCTACAACACTGCGATCCTTTGATATATATTGTACTATTCTTCACGTTCGGCTAGTTCTCTATTTCAATAAACAATAAGTTAAGAATGAGTTTTTGTTTTGGGATCATATTTACTCATCATTATTCCACTACACATCGCATTATCTTCTTCATAATTCGTATTTTAAAGCAAATCCAAATTTCGGCGGAGCAGTCTCTATAAATTTTCTATTGAATGTATAATTAACTATATTTAAAAGTTTTTCATTGTTTCGGATGAGGTTAAATAATATTGTCACTGATTTGAGTATCACTACTACTAACTATACTACTGTCACCCCGGTACAGATGTTTTGGTTGAAATGTCATTTTGTTGCAAGAAGTATTCGGTAATAAATAGTAATATAGATGCCAACTTATATTTGATAGGCTCCATTAGTATAACTGATTAACCCCATTTTATAACACCCGGTACGGTTTGCTTTAAACTTTTTTTTTTTGACAGAATATCAGTCATAGTTGATTCGTTATACTTGCATTTCGCTGTCCGCAGATGCCAAGCAAATCGAGGACGAACATCACATTCAAAAATCAAACTCTATGTCCAGGACACCATGACAATTTGTGCTCCATGTCCAGGAATTATAGTGGTATACATTGTGTAATTATGTTACTATCAAATCAAACTTTTGTTTTTTTTTTTAACTTGTTTTTTAAACTTTATACTTGGCTGATATTTCAAAATGTAATTTGAAAATGTTACGTAGCATCTTAGTAACTACGAATTTGTCGCTCTTCTCGGTAATGTATAGGAAGTCCAAAAAACTACTAAATACAAAACATATATCAAGCAGATCCCGTTCCCTATACTGATTAATTCTAGTATCATACATATTTCGGTACGATGTGTACCGTGTTACATATTTGAGAGTAAAAAGAGACTTTTGGTCCAGTTGAGCCTCGACAATTTGTTAACAGAATTCAGATAAAATACTTATTTAATTCCATTCAACATTTATAATTATACATTAAGTCTACGATACTGTGTAGCAATCATCTTGATAGAATTTAAGCGATTTCAATAGTTTAGCGGCTAGTCGATGATGTTTCAAAGAGAACAATTTGGAATCGCTAATGCCACGCCAGTACTTTGAATAAGAAATTAAAAAGTACAGTAGAAAATTCTTGAAGTGTTCAGAAATTTACACTATTTGAGACTGCATTTAATAATAATTCTTGTGATATGTTAAACTTTAAAATCTAGTTAAATGTCAGAGAAATTCGCTAAAAAACACTTCTGGTAATTAAGGTAAATTAACCTGATATCTTCTCCATTGTGAATATGATTTACTAACAAAGAGTTAAATAACTTCCTTTACACATCACTCTATTAAAGCTGTCAAACCTTTAACTCCATGTTTCACAGAACATGGAAGAATATTTCATGATATAGGAGTGTGTATGTATTGTATATGTACGAGTATGTTCTAGAAATGGCAAATTTTGGATCGATTATCACAAATAACTTTGAAATGGATTCTAATAAAATATTGCAATAGTGCACAAAACTGTTTAAATACTGACTATCTAACAACCAAAATAACTAAAAATTTGGCACATGAAACCCCAAGAGATAGAGACTAATTGATGTAATATGTTTAGAATAATCAAAACATTTTAAGCAAACTCATCCACATTTTTGTATCCTGCAAAAATATGTGACATATATGATATGTGTATCGATATAAATCTTGAGACATTTCATTTTTTACTGTTTTCATAAGCACTTTGTATTAGCTCTAGTGTAATACTCTTCGATACTTTCCTCTAACTATAATGAATTTATAGTCTGCATATCTTTTAAATCATTGAGAATTTATTATTTTCGTTCTGTATCTATTGTATATTCTTATATTTTTATATATCCTTTTATTTCTTATTAGAAACTTTTCCATTGATATATGGCTCATATCGTCGAAGCTACTTCTGTCGATTCAATACTGCCTCTTCAAAATGTTAAGATATAATATACAGTACAGAAACTTGAAGGATATTATTGCCTATTATACCACTTCAACGTACAAAAATATTACATAAATATACTGTGCTTGATACAGTCAAGTTCTTTTTTTGTTCACTTACTATTTCAATCATTTATCTCCATCATCAATTACAATATCGGCAAAATGAGTCTACAAGAGCGCTCTTTAGAATTAGAAAATACTTTAATTAAATAAAACCATATGCAAAATTTAATCCGTATATGGGTACAAATATATATGTTATAGAATAACTTTAGGTCTTCTGTTCACATATGGTAACTGAATGTCACCATTTTAAAATTGTTACAGTTAACTCTTATAAGTATGTCTAACCCCTAAATAAATCAATTGATAGATACAACCCCTATATGGTTTTTTTTACATATTATCTAAAATAATCGATTGGCATTAACATTCAATTTTTCTTTAAAAAACAAAAACGTCCACATTTATGAAAACTTCATATAGTAATTCAATATTAGAGTTAATAAGTTATGTACTACTGCAATTAGTTATGTGTACACAGTACATATATTACATAATGTGATGTAATTCAACCTTCTTCTATTATAAATAAATATAATATTATTTTTTTTTCAGCCAGTAATAATTGCATAGTTGCATTGTTAGTAGTTTTTAGTTAGTGAAAACCAAAAAAATAAAAAAAAACAAAGTAAATAAATTATTATGCCACAAATAAGGTACCATTTTAAAAAACTTAAATTATTTGGACAAAAAAGTAATAAAGTAAAGTTATTATTTAATGGAACTAGAGGATTATCCATGAAAATTGATAAATTCATAAATATACGAAAAGGATATAATAGTATACGCGAGAAATTGGTAACACAGGATGCAGCAACAACATCAACCACCAATATGTCAACAATTTTATTACAAGATGAATTTAATGATGGTATTTTCCAGCCCAGTTTGGGAAGCACTAAAAGGAAGAATCGTAAATGTATATTTAATGAAAATATTATGTAGTCTTTAAAATTTATATATAAACGTGGAATAATATATTATCAATTATATCGTATCAGATGATATTCACGTTCACCGTCAACATAATGTGCTAAACATTTCATTACGATTTGAAACAGAATTCCTGAATAAATCCAATTGATCTTCTAAGTAATCTGGACTTCGAACTATTCAGCAGCTCTCACATTAACGTCTGTTGTTGACAATTTAACAATTTAATGTGTTTAATATAAGATATGTTCTACGTTAGGTACAATAACAAAAGTGAACTGAATATTTGACTAATTTCTTGAAATAACTCTTTGTGTGATAACCACCAATAATGTAGTTTTTGATAGTAACATCAATTCAAACACGGCTAAAATTGCGCTAAATTTGAAAATAACATCCAACTTCATCAAAACCTAAGAAACTGTGTGGTGCTTGTATGTTGCACTGCTGAAATACTTTTATTGTACGAGATATGTCAACATATGGGAACATGATGTTAACTTTTCACTTAAGAACACGGAAACGATTTGAAACCTGCAATATATAACTAGAACAATAATGCTTCAACCGACGAAGATGCGCAAAGGTGGCTCAAGAATTAAAGAGCTACATAATCTCGATATTCTTGGGTTGAGCGAAATCACAAAGAAAATTGGAGTACTATAGAAATCAAATAGATCACATACATATTAGTAGAAGATTTAGAAATTCTATGTTAGGCGTACGGAGTTACAGAAGGTGTGACTGTTTTTTTTAGCTCATTATTTGATAATTGGACAGATAGGATTACATATAGTTCGGGCTATGCTAGAAAGTTATGGGAAGAAAATTGGAGTACTATAGAAATCAAATAGATCACATACATATTTTAGTAGAAGATTTAGAATATGATCCATGAAACTAATGAAAATCGGTTCGGCTATGAGATGTTCACTTATTGCTATTAGTGGCGAATAAATAGATTGAGGTAGAGAAATTCTAATATTTGGGAAATTTATTGACAATTGATTTTGAAATTTATTGACAAATGAATTTTTGAATAGTGGCAGATCTATTTAAATCGGCCATACACTGAGGCGAGCCGGTCGGTGAAACTGCAAAAAAAAAAACGCACTTGTCTGGAAATCTACAGGGTAATATATCGTCCAAAAATAATATGACAAAGAACCGTCATTAAGGCGGTTGGTAAAGATCGTGAATAATGGCGATAATTATTTAACACCCTTTGCTCCAGCGTAGAAATAAAGGTTGAGAAGATATGATGAATATGTAAATCGTGTTTCGTTTTCAAATGAACACTCTGTTCCAATCCACTTTTCGGTTATTTTACTTCCTAGAAGCTATAACTCTTATATGTTGATTAAATCTATTTGCAAACATATTAAAAATCAGTATTCCAAATGATCAGTAACATTATATTCATATATTTCTACATTTCAGGTGATACAACAAAGAATAATAAATCCATTGAAGGTGAAGCACCACTTAGACGAAGCTTTACAGTTAACGATTTTTCAGATAGCATTTCTAATATCAAAAATCATACTGAAACGAATGTTAATTTAATAAATAATAGTATTCAGCAAAAAGTGATGGTTGTACATTCGTTATCACCAACAAATAGGCGAAAAAAACTTAAACGACATTTATCATCAGAAGAAACAAAGAGGATACCAATTATACCATCAGTTTTACTAACATATAGAAGACATTCTATACTAAACAGTAACGAAAGTGATTGTTAAAATTGAATTTTAAGCATTCATTAATCATATGTACTCGTATATATGTGGGTAAATTATTAGAATATAGGTATACCAAAAGTGTTATAAATATTGTAATGTTATGAGAATACAAATTATTTTTTTGAATTTTATTGATTTAACGTTTAAAATAAAACTATACTCAAATTTAAACGGATTTGTTAAAAACAATCAAATAAGTATTATAGAAAATTGTTCTAATAACTATATAGTCATTATTTTAATATTTAACATATGTATTTCAGGCTCAAATGGAGTGACTGATTATCATCGAGGTAACCCAACCAATCTTTATATCCACACGGTGTCACCGGTAACTCGATCACGGATATGTTAGTAATGGCATGTGATCGAGGCTAAACAAATGGTGCTAATGTCGTGTTTGTCGACTGGTTGAAAAACAACTCAACAACAAACTAGGTAGTTAGGGATTTATGCACCACTCTATTGAAATATTCAAATGTATAACTGTATATTTATGATTGATCCTATATTTTCCAGTGGGCAAATTTCAATTATAGTTATTTGAGTTTACATTTGTTGCTGCATGCATATTTGAAAAGGCAAATTAACATCGTAATGTTGCCCTTTGGGCTATCGAGGCGTAAAGGTTCAGATGATGATGATTTCAGAGACTATTGCAATAGAGATTTCAAATTAAGCTATATATCTGACATCATTGTGGCCATAATGATTTTATTCAATTAAAAGCAATTACCTAAAGTATATGGAGTTGCCATTTGTCATAATAGAATCTCAATCGATTAAATAAATTGTGATGGAAATTACCTAAAACATTACAAGATTAAAAACATTAGCTAACATTACCATAAAACAATATATTAAAATTATAATACAAATTACAATATCAATCGTCTTCTGTTCACAAATCAATGATACTCCTACTACTTATGAATGAGAAATTATAATGAATATAAATACCAATTTTGTGCATAACATCTTATCTTAATTATCTGTTATGGGATTAGTAGATATTACAGTCAAATTTATTTATAAAATAAGGGTACATAATCATCTTATGTAATAGTATTAACTTTGTAATTACAATCTATGATGAAACACTTGTTAACTATTCTTAAGACACGAATACTAAATCTGGCAGAAGATTAACATAATATTATTATGTTTTCCGTTTCACAATGAATGTCAATTTTTAAATAATTCAAATAATCTATATTACCGATATAAAATAAATTCACCACATTTCACCACTCATGTTGCTGGTCGGAAAATATTCTTTTGATTTATTTTGTTTGTGTTGAGTCTGTGAGTGCAGTGAAGTGAATAATTAAAAATTAGTGTAATAGTTAAAATATATTAATATATTAATTATGGGTGTTACTATGTAAGTTTAATTGTTATAATTATTTTAATAATATTTATGTACATGTATATAATGTAAAATTATTTGGCAAACAATTAGTTTACAACCATTTCCATTGGAAAATAAAACCGGATCAGCAACAATTGATTTTCTTACAAAGCGTCTTAATGCTTTAGGTGCTACACAAGCTGGACATTTTTTGGTTGATTGTGAAACATTTACATCAGTTCCCCAAATGATGGGTAAGTACAATTTATAAATTTTCTTTAAAATCAAAATAATATTTTTGTTGTTTGTGGTTATGTATTTGTTTGTTTTTTTTTTTCCGTTTCTGACATCAAAAACAGAATCCACATATTACATGGCCCTAGGTATAAATAAAATAATCAAATTTTTAATTATAAAATTTTATTATTTGTGATTTATTTCGTTTTTTACATTGTGTAATTATGATAATAAAATGTACTCTTTTACGTTATGAAATATTATATATTATTGGGTATTGAAAATTGGAATATATCCGGATGCTGACATCACTTCATCTTTTGCTCTGTTGCCCAACCATTTATTCTGGGTCGACTTACCTAATCGGTGTATATCTCAAGTTGTGTATTTACATAAATCGTCACTATTTATGTAACCTTAATTATATTACCTCAAATATGTCTATATTTAACTTTTTTTATTTCCCACTTATGCCCATTTTCTCGTTCTACGTTCTTTTTAATTATTGTACACATCGTCATTGGCATTCGAGCGACAGTCTTGTCTTAATTTAACTATTTCATGATAATCTTTTACCACACCAAAATTCGTACACTATACTGCAGTTAAAATATTATAATCGATTAAACAAACCACTCGCTTCTATAACGTGTTTCAAATATTTCATACTGTCAGTAATGGGTAGTAGATAACCGTTCACTAAAATCGTCATCATTTCTGCATATAGTGGTAACCAACTACCAGCATTGCCCACGATCTTTCCTGATCAGCTTCCTCATTCTATAGTCTCGGTACTAGACTTCCTAATGACCACACGTTGTTTTTGATCAAACAATACTTCTGTTATCCTGAGTGTAAGTGTCACTGTATGTTGGTTCCGATTCCACTTTATAATATAAAAAATTTCATTCGACATTGTATTTGGTCAGAAAATGTTTAGAATATATCTGAGGTGACCAAGATATAGAAGAACACATGAATTTGTGACACAATGGTTTTTGACAGCTTCCCACTCTCGCAATCATATAGTAGAATTAATAAACAAGTAGGTTTAAAAATATGAAACAGAAACAACATCTATGCAGTAATCTAAAATCTCCACTACTATATCAAAAAAAAAATCCACATCTTCTGTAATGCTCAAGCAAGTAATTCTTTGTAACTTAGCCTATTTATCTATAATTGATTAATTTAATACCATTCGTTTGATTGTTCAAATCGCATTTCTTGTTACCTTTGAGGAGTTTCAACAAATATAAATGTCACCAAAATATCCATGGTAATACCTGTATTATTATGAAAGAAATCATCAGATCGTTTTTTAACTACCATGGCCAAAAGGAATGGTTCAATATGGTGTAATGTGATTTTATGTTATCAAATGCATCTTCTATATTCTGAATACTTATCATACCAGATTATCCTTACATACATATGCATGCATATAATATACATATATGTCATCTAGTAAAATTTAATCACAAAAAAAAAAATAAATAAAACATACAATAGATAGTAATATACCAAATTTCTGTAGAATGACCAATGAAAATATAGATATCAGCTCTTGAGACCCATATCTTTAACAAATACTTACATCATACTACCTTCGCCTCATAACAATGCGGTAATCATAAAACTTAACAACTTTAGAAGATAACTCCATATTTCGAACCTGAAGAACAAAAAACAAATACCTATCTAATCAAATCACAAATTGACTACTTATTTAATACGAATAAAATGCAAATACACAATTTAAAAACATTGAGCGAATTAATTGAACAATATACATCTCAATCACAATATATATAAAAAATCTATTAAAAAAATTGGTAGTTGGGCTGGTGCGCTAACAGTTGAATATATCGCAATGCTGGTATTGAAAATATGGACAGAACATTAGTTAAATAATCTAGACGTTTTATTGTTTTAGATAAAATAAGATATTCGTTAATATTTTTCTCTATGCTCATTTTATAAAAACTCATCCAAAATAATTATTTCTGTTTCGGTGAGTTTATTTAGTTTTTAGAACCCACTGGGTTAGGTCTAATAAGCTATATAGATATATTACGTTTCGACTAATAGTTGTACCGCTTTTCTTTTTGTACCTACCACTTACCGCATACCCTTCAAATTTGTTTTAACTATTATTTATATTGCCGAGCTACATTCCTTATTCATTGATCGCAAGTGTAAAAATTTTAAGTTCAATTTATCATCATGCCGATAATAAACATTTTCGAATCGATGGGCAACAACAATGATTACACTATTGATTTTGTATACATATGTATATATATTAATAAACGATTTCTGGAATAAAATTAAATGAAATAGTCTTTTGCATCATATCTACTAATTCCTCCAATGCTTTTAGAAGAAATGTTTAAATGATATGTGATTATGTCCAGATCGTTAACCATACGTCGTAAGAATTAATATTACATTAAAATACTGTCTTTGGTATACAATGTCACGTCACGAATGTTACGTAAAGTTCGTATAGATTGATTTATTATTTATTTTCTATTTTGTTGAAACACCAGGAATATATCTCATGTAATATTGTCTATCAACAATCTTGTGCAAGATGTCTGTAACATTAGCTTAGGTTTTTCCTTGTCATTTTCTGATCCTGTCATTTTCTGGTCTAATAATCTGAAGGATTGTAAACGTATAATGTATTGTGAATATTTTTTTTTACATTATATTTATTAGATTGCGGTATCTACGGTGTTCTATTGTTGCCATATTCATTAAAAGAAAATGACAATGTATACTAGAACTCCGATAGAGCAATACTGAATATTGCTTTTATTTTTATTAAAACAAGAATTTTTTCTGAAATTCTGGAGAAATATTATCTGTAGACAGTCGGTTTCGTATGGAATGGTAATTTAACATTCAATCTGTTTTTTTTTCAATCTATAGAATTTACAAAAATTCATTAAGAATATTAAAACTGAGGCAACACTGATTTTAAGAAGTTTTTGTAATTAGTAATTTTTTGTTTGTTTCCATTTTTGACTCTATTATATGATGTTATATTATAAACTGTTGGCAGTTTTAGTGACTTTCATTCGTCTTGCACTTATTTTAATTATGTCGTTATACTATTAAATATAGTCAAAATCAGATTTTCTACTTGGACGTTTCTTCTACTTAATATACTTCCACCTGGTACTGTAATGTGTCCAAGTTAAGAAACCGATGGTTCAAGTAGCTACGCACAATATTTCAGTTAATGAATTGACTGAACATTCAAATACTGTTTACCCATAGATCCTATTTGGGGTTGGGCTGTATAGATTATCTATAGAATTCTATATCAAATATAAACTTATTTCATACTTGGACCATAATAACAAATAATAATTTAATTTAAAAATTGCGATTCGGTCTCTTATTTCTTCTATTTGGCATTTGTTGTACTAATAGAAGCTATTCGATATAAATTTCTTGTATATACTGCATAAACCACTTATTTTACATATATATGTCGCCACTGATGATATTATTTAACTTAGTTTTGCCTTTTAAAGGCTAATTCAAGCTTTGTAATAATATTAATTTAATAGTTTTACAGAGTTTACTTGAAATTTAATATGTTTATACACCTAAAGAAAATAGTTATTGTTTAAAACTTCAATACAATTAATTTTTAAATACTTTATTATTATGCCACATAACAAAGTAATCTTAAAATGTATGTTGTCTACATGATTTCGAACTAATAATCATAAATGTACAATTTTGATAAAGAATACCTTTTTTTTAAAATAATTTTATGTTTTTACGTTAATTTATTTTTTTCAAAAATTTTATACATTACACAACGCATAAAGGCACAGGATGTGGAAGATTTTTATGCATTTATTTTTAAAAAATTAATTTTCAATTTGAATGTAATTTATTATTGTCTTTGAGTTAATTTTAAAGTTATTAAATAAGATAAAACTGGACAAATACTGAAAATAATTATTACATGGCTATAGGGTTCTAAAATAGTGTATTTATTATATAGTAATATTTAAATTTAAATTGACGATTTTAATTATTATGGTTTTAATAATAACTATTAACATTTTAAATGATTTCGTAAATTCACTTGTGTCTATTAGGATCATTACAGTTTATATAGTCAATATTATTAAACATATTTAGATTACTTAATCTATATTTAACTCCACGTAGTGCCATTGGAAACCGATCAGAAAATATGTCAATTTCAAAACGTATTATTGTAGTCAACAATACGCGGGTTTTAAAGAACTTAAATGAACCGAAAACGAATTAATAGTTACTCCCATTGATGTACTAATTATCTGAAGTTTTTACATTGCTGATGTACTCGTATTCAGTACTTTCGTTAACAGTAAGCAAATTTCTTGGCCGACATTATTACATATTACATCTTATATTAGCAAAAACGCATAATTGTATAATTGCAATAATTCATGTTTTTAATATGATAAATACACATATGGACAGTATACGTTGCATTTGTCTAAACAAATTAATCTTTGCTGACATAACTGAGATTGACCACGAAAAAAAAATTTAATTTTACACCATTTGTAGTATATTTATTGAGAAATTCCATTTGGCGAATAATATTTTAAACTTTTATCATATCGAAATCAGTTAAAATGCAATAATTAAAATTAACAAACTTTTGGACATAAAATTCGATTACATGCGATTTATTTACAGAAAGTAAATCATCGGTCATGGATTAAAATAGTAAATTTTTCGAGTTTTGATTAAAATATTATTAATCTTATTAATATTATTAATCTAATTACATATTCATTTGATTCTATTTATAATATATTTTATTTAAGTACAATTACATATAAATTATTTGTATATTATCATAAGTATATAGTTTAATTTTGGGCATGTAATTAAATTTGTGTTTATTGTTTTCTTTTAATAATTTATTGTATTTACATTTTTACACAATTAAATAATTAGGGAAACAAAAATAGCACAATAACTTTACTGCTAAATGATCTTCCAACATGTTTTCAGTAGATACTTCCAATAACTCTTCAAATGATGAGTTTTATACTCTTACCAATTGGCAAACTTGAAAGTGATTGAGGAAATAAAATTGTAATATAGATACAATAGCGCCAAATAATGTATACCCTATTCGCTCCTGTTCGTACCAAGTTTTGATGGAGATTAGCCCTTCTACTTTATATGGAATACCGTTTAGATCAGCCGAGTCTGTTATATCTAATATTGATTTTTTATTTAAATTGCTTGTAAATTATATTATAGTTTTTACGATTATAAAAAAAGCTTAAATTATAATATTTATAATCTAGTATTTTTATATATATTGGGTCGGAAACTAAGTAAGTGCGGATTTTATTTAAAAAATAAAAGACAATTTTTTCATGGAACAAAGTAACTTTATTCTACAATG